>CAEGAE010072159.1:0-40847 GCA_903067095.1 Girardinus metallicus
TTTTTTGGGGACGTCTGTTTTTTTTTTTTTGTGTGGGGGGGGGGTGGGGTGGTGGTGGGTGTGTGGGGGGGGGGGGGTGGGGGGGGGGGGGGGGGGGGGGGGGTCCTAACTTTTCCCCCCTTTACCTGTTGCTGCCACAAATTAAACTCGGTCTGATTATTAGAGTACAGCCACGAACACCACAACAGTCACCCGAGCTCCACAAGGGCATCTTACGGCACTTTCCAGTGGCAAGTTGCTCTCTGTTACAGGTTAATGTGTGAATCGGTTCGGTTCTACTCCAGTAGGGAGATTCTCCGTATTAGTCTGGAGCGCAGCAGTTGCGGTCATTTCTCCTCTGATTTGCAGCGACACTCAGCAACGGAGAACCTCGAGGTTCTGATGGACTAAATAAACACAGATATTTTATTTTGTCTGATAGAAATGTAGTGCTGGCCCAGCTTCTATGCTTTTCTCTTCTTTATTACTGTCAGCTCTTCAGAGTTAGCAGCGCTGCTAACTCACATATACAAAACCTATCGCTGTGTTCCTGTCGCTTCTCGTGATTAAACTCAAAATTACGATCCTCTGTACTGAGCAGCTCTCTGATAGCAGACAACGTGTCCGTAAACATGTTTTACTAAATATTGTATACAATAACCGAAAAGAGATGTAACTTCTATCATGATTATAGATTAGCAAAAAACCTTACAAATTACAATGAAATACAGCTACTTCCGGTGGGAGCCGGAAGCACAACCCATAATCGTTTCCACAGTAAGCCTCACAGGAATAAGGTGGTACGGCGCCCCTGGCTGGAACCATAAGTTATGGTCAGAAATAATTAAGACACCAGCAACATTCCAGGTAGGTTTACCTGAAGCAAATTATGAGTAGGTTATGTGAACTAGCAACTTTTATGCACTGTTACCCACTGAGCTCCTTTTTTTTGTTGAAGAAACTGCATCTAAACGACGCAAAATTATGTATTTAAATCTATGTATATACATTTGACATAATCAACGATTAAAATTTAGGTCTGGGCGCAGAAAACGTCGACTTGTGCTAGTTGACTCAAGACTGACTAGCATAAAACACAAAAATGAAATCCAGTGGATTCTAGCTCGCGACGTCAATCTGACTAGTACAACTACATCGCATTAGCATAACTCAACACAACGGGAAACTGTCGGGTGGGGGGCGGGGCCAGAACAAAACAAAAATGCCACTATTTCCTTGTATAAAATAAATCATTGTTAAAGTTTAACTGTAAAGGCAAAACATGAAATTGGTCCAAGAAATCAATTAGTTATGGTTTCTTTGAAAGAGCACATCATCATAAAAAATGTATCAGTATTATCTCTACTGTAAATGGTCCGGGGCCATTTCTACGGGGCCTCTAGCCCCTGTCGGACCCTGTCTAAAGCAGCCCATAATATTATTTCTTTTCTCATTTTAGTCTAAAATACCAGAATTTACATTAAACTTTATCTCTAGCTGTCTGATTAGATAATTTTTAAATAATAAGACGCTATGATATGAAACTCTACTTGACTAGCCTTTTTAAAAATACATTTTACTCTAACCTGATTAATTCCTTGGATGGCTAAGTTTTTTTTTACTTTTACTTGAGTAAAAATATGTTGAAATAGTATTACTCTTACCTAAGTAAAATGTTTGGATACTCTACCCACCTCTAAAATAATTCTGTCATCTCTGCATTGTGAGCAACATAACAGCTACAGAGCATTACGACATTGGATGTAGCTTTAGGAGAAAATTAGGATTAATGTTTAAAGGGAAGACTTGCACATGTTTTTTCCTCCACTGAATAAATGTGCTCATATATATATATTTTTTTACACAATGTGCCAACAAATTTCACAGCAACTCTATAACAGTGTGCCCGACTCTGAAGACGCTGGATTGTTTGAGCTCTGCACAACAGCAGAACCACAGAGTGGTTGTGGTGGTGTTCACGTGATAAAGCTTCAAGATAAACAGATTAAAGGATCAGCTTGTAATTGATGACACTGGGTTGAGGTTAACCAGTTATAGGTGATTAGCCAGTGCGCACCTGATCAAAGCAAACAGAAACGGACAGAGAATTCATCCACTGTTTTAAAGTTACACAAACTTTTGCTGCCCCTTTTAATGCTTACTAGGCCCAACTCTACCTCCACGCCAACAATTACTAACATTATTCATAATCAGTAGAAGGGTATGTCTCTGCAGGTTCTGTCCCATCACAGGTCCTTTCCTGAAACTATTTAATCTGGGGTGTTGTTCAGACAGATCAGATCTGTGTTCTTGTTTTGACATGCTTCACTGAAAAGTGGCGCTGAAAAGCTTTCATTTGGATACTTCTGATAACATTTCTCAGCTGTTTCCAATAACCCCCAAATATTCCCTGAATTGTTCTTGCAGGATTCCTTGACATGCTTTGGATAGTTTGTAACTCAGAAAACTCCCAATCCCGAGTGTATCCTCCTCACCTATCTTTCTCCACACATATCAAGCTGTGTGCCGCGATATTTGGCCGCTTTTCCTTCGCTGATTTGACTTACTTTGCATGATCACGTGACCATAGAAGGGATTTTATTAGCTCTGGACACAAATAAGTGACTGTGTTTGGAATCAGGTGTGGTCAGTGTGTATATATTTGTCATCTAAAAGAAACGATTCACACACATGGTTAATCCAGGATCCAGGAAACCATTTCAGAAAGTTTGCCAATTATGTTCTTCATCTCTGTCCCCCACATGTTCCTTCTTCCATTCCTGTGTGTTTGGTTTTTAGGACCCTCCCTTTCTCTCTCTTCTCCAATCCCTTTACTCTCCCCTCCCTCCCTTCCTCCCTCCCTCCCTCTTCTGTGTCAGAGCTGTGCACTCCAGCACATAGACAACTTCCCAACAAGAGCAGACCGTGTCAGATTGCCTCTAATGCACTGAAATTCTCCCACTCCTCCCTCTGAATAACTCCGGATCAGGTGAACATAAGTACAACTTTGCTGCTCGGCTAAGGAAGGTGAGTTGGCTGAAAGGAAATTACAAAATGTAACTATTCAAATCTATCCTGTTTACCATTTTGATCTTATTTTTTTTTCCTGTAGTGGCCATGACTTAATGACTTGTACCCAGTGACCAGGTAAGAACATTTAATTTTTCTGTTTTCATCACTGTTGGCGTATTTAGTTAACTGCCTAAAGATAAAAGTTTCCTTTCTGATTCATGTTTTCCAGCCACCACTACATCATTAACAAAGTTAGCACTGTCTTAAAAATTGGGCTGTACTGAAAGTCTTTTTGTTGTTTTATATCTTTGTGAAGCCATGGCACCTTATGTGTCAAATGTTATTTAAAAAAATAGTTTTTGTTTTGTTCAGATTTAGAAAACAATGTATATTTCTGCGTATCATTCCCCGTGTCAGGGTTTGAAGAGTTAATAGAGCACACATGAAGACAAAATATGACAATCTTCAGCACTTTGCAGAACAAGCCTGGTTTGGGATAAACAAAACTAATGCAGGTAACTGCAGCTTATCTGCCTGTTTACCCTTTGAACACAGGTCTGTCAGGTAGCAGTCATTTTCCTGACATTTCTTGGAACATTTAAAAGCTAACATCTCCCACACTTTATTGTTTTAGAAGTTAAATAGACATTCATTTAACAGTTATAACTTCCTGTTTCCAAAATGTCATTGTCATAGTTCTGAAAGACAAACGTCGTTTATTTTCCCTGTCACTATCGGAAAATTGTTTTATCATCTCTTTGTGTTTGTGTGACTCACTCTGTGGGTTTCAGTGATTTTTTTTTTTTCTCTAATAACTGGAGCTATTTTCTTCTCTGAGTGCAGTATTGTATTCAGTCTGTACTTCTTTTTTCCAGGTGCATGCAGGCAGTGCTCGCACCATGAGTTAATCACTCTGAAACTGTGACTTCTTCTTCCGATAAGCATTTTCAATCTGGTTTAACCTGTGAAAATGCCCTTATGTGAGAACATGTGGAGATGTCCATACAGCGGGGCAGTAGGAACAATGCTGCTGCTGCTGCTGGGGAGCAGCTCGGCCCAGGATGTTTCTTCACGGCTCAGCTGTCAAGCAGCCGAAGTCGCTCAAAACATCACCCAACCTCAGTACAACAGCATATTAAACAAGAACACCAAAGCGGATGCGGCGTCTTTGGTGCCGTTCGTCCAGTCCTTTCTTTACACGGTCCAGCCTCACCCTTTTCCTGAACGTAAGTGAATCTGCTGTTGTCTTCTGGTTCCTCCATCTAAGAGTTTGCTTAGGACACATATTGATGTCCTGCCGCCAGCTTATGAACTGGCCACAATAAAATAATGTGGTTTCCACTAGCTTGGGCAAAGTTTATCTATGGGTTGAGGAACTGGGACAACACATAAACATCACAGAGGTAGTTAACTAGTCAGTAAATGGGATTTCTCGAAATTTAGCCAGTCAATCATTAACTTTTGTGAGCTGTCTTGACTTTAGATTTTTTGTTTCCTTGATCCTTTCAGGCCCTTGACATTTATTGAGGTTGCCCTATAAAGCAGTCCTTGTTCCACTCATTCTTCCAACTTTATATTGATTTCAGATAAGAGTCAAAAACCAGTGTGACAATACAAGCTCATAGTTGACTCAATTGCTATTGATGTATAGAGTATGATTTAAGCAAATGCCATTGATGTTTAGAAAACCCAAAACTATACCAGTTAAACAAATGCGTAACAGAACACCGCCTTTCATCTGCCTGTGACAAAAGGCTAATTATTTCCTGACTTTTTGAAGTTTGTATGTGCCTCACTTTGATCACAATCTCCTGCACCGCAGGTTAGAAATGTATAAATGTGTGTAAGTAGAAGAATAGGGGATTATATTTATAGCATGCTGCTTTATGATGTCACACAGATGGTAAATGAAACATAAAAAGCTTGTTTGATCAGCACCTGAGCTTTTCTTCTCAGTTACCAGCACTGGCTTTTGTTGTGAACTAAATCCACAATACCAGGGTTTAGAGGTAACATTAATGACTGGCTTTGTATTGTGTTATCTCCCACTGAAGGCCTACCCGTCTCCTAGTAACCACAAGATGTCGGTGTCAGATTTCCACTCGTACAATGTGAAAATTTTAAGATGTTTTATAAAGGACAGGACACACTGTCCCTGTGGCCAGGATTTTTATACAGAGCTGAACAGAGTAGAAAGGCAGGGAGCATGAAACATCAAATCAGCGTTCTTTGAAAATGCCTCACATTTATTCTTAAATTTCAGAAACACAAAGCAACTTTGTCTCACATTTCTTCCCAGGCTTATTTCTGGAAATAATCAAGGATCCTCAGCAGGTGCAGTCAAACAAAGGGCTGGTGACTGAAGTAAGTAAATCTGCTTGAATCTGAAATATAAACAATTTGGAAAATAAGTATCTGACACGTTTTTCTCATGAAATATATTTTTCGAATGAGAAATAGATTTCCATAATCTCATTTCATGCCAATGAGGCTTTTGGCATGAGATTCACAGCAGTTGCTGGTAAAGACCCAAGTAATGCCCACATGTGTTGAAATCAAAACAAGTCCATTAACTAAGTTATGACGTAGACTGGCACAGGGAATATGTATTGAACACTTTAGTAGTAAAAAGTAGTAAGTAAAAAAGTTTTTTTTGTGAACTCGTGAGCTAAGTTGTTCAAGTGGGTCTTAGACCCCCGCTTCTGCTCCAAATGTCTTGAAATCTTGAAAGTTCCAGGAGTTTCTGTTATGCCATTTGAACTTTCGCTCTTTTCATAGATTTTCAATTGTTTTCAAGTGAGGTGATTGACTGGGGCATTCCAGAACTTCTTTTTTGTGTGTCTAGGATTATTGCCTTGGTGAAAAATCCACTATTGAAATGAAATTTTCACACCAAAGTGAAAATTTCCTTTCACTCTGAAGCCAGAGTGTTCTAGGCTCCAGACTTCACTGTTTTCGGCATGGTGTTTTTAGAGCGATGTGCAAACACATTCCTGGTCCGAACATGGAGTCTCCATTGATACAGAGAGTTCAATTTCAGTCTAATTTTATCAGATTATGTTCTCTAACTAAGCAAGTAATTCCTGCAGAGCTTTTCAATAAAGCAAACTTCAATTATGCTTTTTCTTCAGCAGTTGAGTCTTAAGCAGTGGGTGTTGACACAGTCTATGGCAGATAGTAATTGAGTGCCTAACTTACTGTTGACGTGGAAAAATTGAACCTGCTAATTCCAGATCTTTCTGATCTCTCTGTTAGGAGTCGTTGGCTCTGGAGTTTATGTTAGAAATCTAGAGAGGAGAACCTGGCCATGACTGGTTCAGAGAGTTACATTAAATTATTTCCACTTCCAGATTATGGCCTCAGCATTGCTCACTAAAACAGTTGGACATTTAGAAAGACTTTCATAAGCAATACAGTCAGTATGTTTTGCATCGTGAAATGTTGCAAAAGTTAACTGCCTTTATTCACCAACACACACCGATAGCAAAATGCCTTGGACATGAAATATCACTGTTTCTAGGCCATCAGTTAGGAAGAAGCCATCTACCTTCAATTTGCTGTGAATGGGGTCAGGATTATTTTCTAATTACTGACAGATTTCAGCTAGTTCCTTAGATTTTATGTCTTTTTCCAGTTTCTTTCTTCATGTGCTCAATGTTTATTGGATTGTTGAGCTAAGAATCTGTGACTATTGAACATTGGAAAAGAGCCTGAATGCTCTGAAAACTGCTAAGACATGGCTGTAATATGTCAAAACATTAAACATTGCTTGTTGATGTCTCACTGGGATCTGACATCATATGAGGCCACAAAGACCTAATTATCGCGTGTGCTTTTGCATTCAGATCCTCACGTATGAAATGGGTTTCCTAGTGTGTATCGCCATTGGTATCTTGTACATCGTCCTGATGCCCATAATTGGTTTCTTCGTGGCTTGCTGTCGCTGCTGTGGCAACTGTGGGGGGAAGATGTACCAGAAGCAGACATCCTTCATCAATTGTCTCAGAAGAACTCTCTACTTCAGCCTATTTGCAATTACAATCGTTATCCTGTGAGTATGGGTGTGTGTGTGTGTTTTCAAGAGACATAATGAGAAGTTCATTCAGATGTGTGCAGCTCACTGCAAGTGTGCATCTCTTGGGTAAACTGTCTATTCATTAAGCAAATTTAAATGTTTGTACATTCATGTGTTGTTTTTGTCCTTCCTCTGTTTCTCATTGCAGTGCTGGTAACATTTGCATGTTCAGAAGCAACGAAGATCTTAACGAGAGTGTGGACCAGAGTCCGTCGGAGCTCAACAATGCAATAGGTGACATGCACACCTTCCTGGTGTCTGTGCCACAAGTAAGTGAAAATATGCACAGGTCAAAGTGTTGATAACTGGCAGTTTGGCAGTTCTTATCAGCTTATCTTTTTTATTCAAACTGCTTTTAAACCATGAATAATATAGTTTTTGCTTGGTCAAAAAAATTCACACAGGGAACTTCTGTGCCCCATTAACATTCCCCAAGCTGACATGTTGTATAGAAACATGTAAGTCTTCACAACCATTGAACAATGTTTCTTTTTGTCTCATAACAAACACAAACATTTACTATATTTTAGTTCCTTTATTTCTATGTGGTAGATCAACACAAATAGTGCATTACTATGAACTGAATGTAAAATGATAAATATTTCTCAGATTTTTTAATGAATAGTATTTCAATTGCTCCAATGCCAGTAATTGGAGTAATCACCCATTGTCCACCATTGGACATCACCCATAGAGGAGCAACTGCAAATTAAGTATTTAACTTGTAGAGAAAGCTGATTCTTTTGACCCAGAAAGGGTCAATACAAATGCACACCACACTTTTCAGATTTTTAACCGAAAGAAATTCTAAAATTTTATGTATTGTATTTCTTTCACTTCAAAATTATGTCTCTACCACATGAAATCCCACTGAAATAGATTGAATCAATTGCAAAGCAATGTAGGCTAAATAAAAAAAAAATCCTTACATCTGTCAACTGACTTAGATCCAGTTCTTTATTTTGCAGTGTCAGTATGCTCATGTAAAGAGAACAGGGTGGTAGAGATACTATAAATTCATGTCATTTATTGGTCTGCATATTATTGTTTAACCCATAAGTACACATTTCATCTATTTAATTTTCCATTGTTTGACTTCAGCAAGTGGAAAATGTGGTGAATGAGAGCTACAGAACTGTGCAGGAGGTCACCAGGAACTTAGATGGTAAGAACAGGGAACTAAAACTGCTAAAATAGAGGAACCACTGTATTGCCTCACCTGCCACAAACTGAGTTGTTTGGGTGTTGCAGACATTGGACGTCAGTTGGGGGAGAAAATCCAGCAGCGGTTTAGAGGAACACTTGACCCAGCTCTGCAGTCGGTCACACTTCTACACAATGGTATGATTTCCACGCCTGACCAGGTCTGGGCCATGAGTGCATGCAAATGCGTTCGCTCATGTTTGCAAATGAACATCTCTGCTTCCTGCTCCAAATGGAGTTAACATGTTCTTTGTATATGCTGCACATTTTACTTTTCTGATTAGATGTTTTAATCGGTAGTTTTAGGAATAAAAAGTTACATAATACGGAGCCAACTAGAGACAAGTCGCTGAACCGAGTAGTCACGAAGGCTCCTGACTGAGCCTTTGTTTGGAGTAGTTGTTTTGTTTTAGTTCGACAAAGAGTCGATTTCAGTGCAGAGAATACTTGATCTCATTGTACTGCTTCTGATTCCTATAACATTGAATGTTTGGGCTCTTTGGGAAGAAGAGCTTCCCAACGAGGACTTTGGAATGGACTTTGGGATGTCCTTCCCAAAGAAGAAGCGCTCTTTGGCTGTAACCACTTTACCACTTTAATGTGTAGAGTGGTCACACACTAATGTTAATGTGTTACTACTTTAATGTGTGGCTACACAATAAAGTGGAAGCAATATTTCATATTTGCATCTTCTATGGCCGGAAGCTAAGGCGTTCCCTCTTCTACCTCCTTAGCGACTTAGTCCGCTTTACGGTTTAGAAGAAATAGAAACCTGATATGCAAGCATTCCTGTGCGTGGGCTTTTTTTTTTATTATCAGATTTTATCCTCAGGTGTAAAACTGAAAAATGTAATCGTAGAAGTTCTCACAGAAATTGTCACTGGACTTGTTAAAGCAGGCTATTTACTAGATCAAGCCATTTACACAACTCATTGGAAAATTTGTCGCTTTTCTACATTAAGCTTAAAAATGCCTTTCCAAACAAAATGTACATGATGTCATTTATTGACAGCTCTGGTAAATGTGCATAAAGGGTGAGGGTAAATTAATTTTTGCTGCAGATGCTTAATCTCACAACCCAAAAAATCCAATTTATAGTTTGAGTACATTTATTGACTGTGGGAAAGAAAATGTCCTTCTTTTACAACTTAGATTTAATGTTTTAAGTTAATCTGGATACCTAAGAGAATTACTTTAGTAATTTTTGACTCTGTGGTTCCCTAAGGCATAAATATGACATTAAAGGCCCATGAAACAAAAAAAGCCACTTTTCAAAGTAGGAAAAACAAGAGAACATACCGTTACCAAGGGCAGATGTAACAAGTTTTGAAGTGACTACAAGTGACTACTTGCCTAAACTTGCCCTTATCTACACTGGGAACAAAAATAGAGAAAGTTTCCAAACACATTGAGGAAGATGTGTTGGAAGTGGCGCTGGTCATTTTTCCCCTTCACCGTTTTGTACTTTTGTAGTTTCAGTCTTTTTCTATGCAGCTTTTTTCAGGATGACAACAGGATGTCTCTTGCCTACCGTATATCACTTCCTACCTGCTAAGAGTACAGTTTGATCAGAGGTCAGTCAGCTGACCCGAACATGGATCAGAACCAAAATGAACAAAGGATTCAAACGCCAAGTCTTTAGAAAATAATGCAATATTACAATAAATTGCACATGAAACTTGAACATTTCGTGGCTATTTATCCTCATAATTCATACAAATGCCCACAAACAAGAAAAAAGTGACACCCAATGGTGTAAGTAAATGGGTAAAAAGTAGATGTGGGAAGGACTAAACGGTAATGTATGGCTACAATATGGGAATGGGAATTGCTGCTGGAGAAGTATATACAACTAAAGCCAAGTTACATGAGCTCTCCAGAGCTCGTGTATTTTATTGCTTTTACAAGTCTTTACCAGGAGTGCCACCTAACTGTGAAGTGTTTTGTAGTTATTTGTTTTTCACTATGACACCTTATGTAGAAAACCCTTTATAGAAGTTACTAGTATTAGTGAAAATTAGTTTCTAGATCAAAACCTGTTAAAAACACAACGGTCTGTAAAGATTGTTTAAAATGATCACTGATTAGTGGCTTATTTTTGTGTGTGTTCTTTTTGTTTGTTTGTATGAGCAGAAAGTTTGAACACCAGTGACCAACTTGACCAGTTGAACTCATCATTGGCCCAACTGCAGTCCAGCATAGACCGTACTCAGGCCAACATCAGCGCTGTCAGAGTTCGGATTAATAACACGCTGTCCAAGCCAGGATGCAAAGAATGTCGCAACCTAACAGCAGACATGGATAAACTAAAGCTAAACATCACCATTTCTGTAAGTGCTGGTTTTCTGTAGCCTTAAATATAACATGAATCATTCTTATTTGGCTTATTTATCTTCCTGTTAAATGAATGAGTTATGGGTTCCCAGAAGGCCTGCCTGCATGACAAGGACACATAAGGTGCTGAACATCCAGTTCTGTTAGCTGAAGTATTTTGTGGAAGAGATGAGTCAAGGCCGATTGCTCAGTTTACATAATAGACGCTGAGACGCTGACCAGAATGACAAATCTTTCTTTGGATTTGTCTGAATGATGAATTTCTCCTCCTTCCCCACCTCCTAAAATATTCAATCTGTGTCATCTTCGATCATAAGTGTTAGGCTGATTTATTTAAGTTTAAGAAATATTTTATTTTGAGAAGAAAATGAACACGTACAAAACTGATAGTACACTTTGAAAATCACTCGATGATTGACCTGGCTGTTTCTTGGTAACTTCAGTTGGATGCTTTTTCTTTGCACTCTGCTGCCCTCGTCTGTTGCTTTAAGTTACAACATGTCGGAAACTCTTCAGCAGAACTTGCTTGTGTGTGTGTGTTTTTTTTTTGTCACAGGCTTCCAGCCTGCATGAGTTTGAGTCTGCAGTGGATGAAGTCATTAAAGCTGATCTCCAGTCTGAAATAAGTGAGGTCAGTGGGAACTGTAAACAAATAAAAGCATTAATGATCCGAAAACAGATTTCAACTGAAAAATTATGATATTATACATGCTTTCTGTGCCACAATGCTGGTTTGTTTTGTTTTCTTTTTTTTCTGGTGTAAATATGTTTAATTGACAGTGTAAACAGTATTATTATTATACAACAGTCAGCATCATTTCCTTTTCCAGCAAAAGGAAATGACACAGATACTGTCTTCTGTCGTAGACGCATCAGAGCTATTTGCAGAAAACTTTTTATAATTTTACAGGCGGAGGAGTTTTTTGACACCATTCCTGAGAAGGTGACCAATGAAACTGAGGATTTAGTTAAAAGTGAGTGAATACTAAATTCATCTCCACAAATATAAGCTGCATAATTACTACATATTTTTTTTTTGCCTTTGTATTTTTAGGCAGCAAAGAGCAGCTGAGCAGCATAAAAGAACAGGTTTTGCAGATTTCCCAGGAACTCCACCTTTCAGCTTTGATTGATGCGTCAAAGACTGTAAACCAACTCCAGAGTGACATTGACATGTATTTACCTGAAGCGAGTACAGTAGAGAATATTAGGTATAAACTATAGAAGTTCAAATGTATGCAATAAATAATAATAAAAAAAAAAATACTAAAAAACAAAACTTTCCTAAATACTGTAACATTATTTTGTTAGATGGATTGTGGGTCTGGCCCTGTGCTGTGAGATCCTCCTGGTGGTGGTCTGTAACATCCTGGGTCTGATTGTAGGCCCTCTGGGTCTCTCTCCCAAGGTAGACCCCACCAACCGCTCCAGGACCTCAAACTGTGGAGGCATCTTTCTCATGATGTGAGTGACGCTTGCGGAAACCACCCCACCGTCTACATTCAGCTGTTTTGGGGCTGTTTTTAAAGATTTAAATCTGGATTTTATTACAGGAGCGCAGGGTTCAGCTTCCTGTTTTCCTGGCTGTTCATGATATTGGTGCTGGTGCTCTTCTTACTGGGTGGAAACATGTACACACTGATTTGTCGACCGTGGAACGATGGCCAGCTGCTGGAGGTAGAGATATACACAAACATATACATTTGAAATGCTTTGTAATCCTTAAAGATCAAATCTGAATGCAACATAAAAATGTAACTATTGATGTTAAAATCTTTTATGTAGCTCTAGATATAAATGTTTTATCTTGTGCTTTACAAAATATCCATACCTTTTAGAGTTTTTCACATTTTTTCTCATGTTAGTACCATTACCAGTGTATTTTCCTGGAATTTCATGTGAAAGACCAACTCAAACTAGTCTATATCAAAAGGTTGGGTCCCAGTGGTGAATCTCCTTGAATAGCTGCATCTCTTATTGGATCATTTTTATGATTCTGGTAGTTTTTTTTTTTTCCATGTTCCGACAAAACACCGTGACCCCAACTACATTTCTTCTATTGTACTGTACATTTGAAATTATTTGTAGGAATACAGTTTCTTCACATAACACCATTCCAAAAAAATACAACCAAATCATTTCAAATAAATGTTTGAAACCATTTATACAGGCTTTTAAGGAATATCAGAGATGCATTCAATTAATTCCTGATGGTCAGACTGAGATCAGCTAGGCAGTAATAAATTCTCCAATGTTTTATCTATTGGGGTAAATAATTTTTTTGTCTTTAATTGTACGGTGCATCGATTCTTTTTAGGAATATTCTTTAAACGTGGTAAATAAAACAAATGCCTCTGGATTAAAAGATTCCTGAGTCACTGTCTTTCCTGCTTACAGTTCATTGATACTCCAGGTTTAATCCCGAACTTCGAATTAGGCTCGGCTTTGGGATTCAAGAGCAAAATCAACCTCTCCCATGTCTACAGGTATGCATCACCACTTCGACTCTAACGCAAACACTGCAACATAAACCATTCATGTTTATGTATCAGTGTTTAATAATAATAGTGTGAACAGTCAATGTGATACAGCTGGCCGATGATGCAAAAGGCTGGTGTCTGATTCATAGATTGCTATTCAGTGCTGAATTAAAGGACTATTTAATTCAGCACCGGTCAAGGCTTGGCAATTTTACTGCGGCCCGGGGGAGGGGAGCAGATTGTCGCTTGCGATAATCGTAACTCATCTCCCTGCACTGTGAGGTGTGGCACGACTGATCTGGTCCAGTCGGTAGAACGTCGGGACCGCTCCGATCTAAAATCGGGCATATTCAACATTGTTTTGGCCTGACTATCGCAGCCTGTGGGGTTTTCCCTGACAGTGAGCGAGAACGCAGCCTGTTAAATGAGACAGCGCAGTGACGTAAGCATGCAAACAGCTGACAAAGCGCAAATCAGAGCCCGGTCTAGTGCTTAATGCAGCAAATAGAGCGGCTGCTCATACCGTCATTTATCCAAAGCCTTTTCTTTTTGTTACGTCTTTTATCGCTTAAGATTAGTCCACAGACCATCACCGTTTCTACATCGTCATCTTACTCATTTTGCTGCTTGTGGGCTCAATGTTGGCATGCAAGACGTAGCCGAGAGAATCCGATTAAAGGATTTTCAAAATAAAAAGATCCTTCAGACTCAGATACAGTAATACATTAAACGGAAATATTTAATTTTTTCTTGTGCGGCCCAGTACCAATTGGCCCACGGACCGGTACCGGTCCGCGGACCAAGGGTTGGGGACCACTGCTTTAAATAACCTAAATGCCATTTGACCATTTCTGGTTCAAAATGTAGAATAACTTCAAAGTAAAATTTGCGATTTATGAAAGCTTTAATCACATTTTGGTATTAGAATAAGCTCAGAATAACCACCACTGATCACAGGAGTAAATTTGCATCTACTTGTTTGGCTTGAGTGACTAAACCTCTTGTATGAGTGATTGGCCTTTAATATGTCAAGACAATATGTATGTGCGGAACTTATATTTGATGTCTGCCTTTCCAGAGACTGTAAGAAAAACCAGCCTTTGTGGACGACGCTTCACTTGTATGAACTTATAGATCTTGGAAATATACTCAATGTGTCTAAAGTGAGTTTTGTTGGCCCCGTCTCGTTTTGAGCATATATTTTTTGCCCTTTTACTTGCATGTATTAAATATCTTCTCTAATGATCTCATGCTCACAGTACACAGCCAAGATCGACAAGGAGTTTGACAATACAAATATCACTCTGTCTTCAGTCAATATCCTGAGCCCTGAATTGATAAAGAAACTTGTAAACATCTCTTCCAAAGCTACTGATTTCAACAGTACAGCTGTCACACGGCAGGTAAAGCTTATTCCCTTGTAGAGTTATTGTTATTATATATATTTCTGTGCAACTGGTGATCCTTTATTTTCTTTTACAGATGAATGACATTTTAAGCATCAATTTGAATACAACAGCAGAAAAAGTTTATAACTTGAGTCAACGACAAGTGAGTCTCATCACATTAAGACTAATTTATATTGGAAAAATAAAAGTTTTGTTTCTTCCGTTTTTAATGTTTATTCTAACTTTCTGTTCATTTCTAGCCGGCCGACATTAGATATGAACTTCAAAATGAAACTCTGGAACTGAGGCTAATTCAAGCCGACATAGAGATGACCATCTTTCCTCAAGTGGTGAGTGCTGGGGTTCGTCTCTGATGATACCTGTTCGCATTCTGCCGCCCACTCATGGGCATTTCGTTTGCATTAACGAGACGACCACTGCTTTCTGCGCCACAGATAAACCTGAAATCATCCATCAGGAATCTTCAGTCCACTTCAGAAAAAATCAACGTGAGTGCATTGACCAACACCTTGAGCTGCAGAAAGCGGAACTCATTCATTAATTCTCCTCTGCGCTTCATTCTTGGTTTCATTCGGTTCTCTCCGGCCCTTTCAGGGAACAGTGGGGGAGGTGCTGAGGAAAACTCTAGCAGCGCAAGACTTTCTCAACACAAATACGACACAGATTGTAAAGACCGTGAGTAGAGCCACGAGTCACATGAGTTTGAAGAAATGTGCTCCATGTGGTCTGTTAATGCCTGAGGTCATTTAGAGAGTGGGGGAGAGCCATGGATTACTTATTATGGGTGTGTGTAGTGGAAACCGTGTGTTTGTTGGTTCCATATCCACACACCATTTGGTGTGCTGCTGAATTTATCTTGACTTATCCACTTATGTTGTAGCAAAGCACAATTTATGTAGATTTTATTCCTAACAGTATACATTTGAGCACTTCAGAATTTAGAAGTGTCTTTTGCGTAGTTACAGTGAAATCAGGATGGATGAGATACTTTTTGCTTTCAAGTGACCATCTTCCTTTTTCTTTTTCCACACCTAATGATTGCCTGACCATCTCGGGCTGAAAGTTAAATGCTCAAAATACAGCCTGTTAGAGGTCAGATACCGTTTTGATAAATTAAGGAGAAAATGGGTCCCCCTGGTCTGGCATAGCCTCTGCTAGCATTCTGTGGTTAGTGACATCATTATGGAGTCATCACTGCAACAATTATTTATGCATGTTTATATTTCTGGACATGATCGTGCCTCAGAATCTTTCAGCATGTCTAAAACTGCATTTGACTGGCTAACCTGGAGATCAAATTGCATATGTTATGCACAGAAAGGCAGTTATTTACTAAATGCTGCGTAATTAATATGCCATCGTATATGATGGTGGTATAAATGTCCAGAAATGTAACATAGTTCAAATCAATCTCAGACTTAAAGTGGAGCCAAATCTGGATCAATCTAAGAACATTTATTGAAACTTTTGCCTTTGTTTATTGTTAATGATCCACCCTTTAAACAACATTTGTGTAGCGCTTCAAATTACTACTTAAATAATTTTTTTGCAACTTTTAAATGAAGAGCTTCATGTTGAATTTGTCATATTTAATGCCAAAGGCACTTGTCATTTCTGAACAAAAGTCAAATCAGTGCTGCCACTGAAAAAAATGGGCCATCTCACAGATTTTTATTAGAATTTATGTTATTTCCGTATTTTGGACAACTAAAATTCATGGAGTCTAACCAATTTTTTTTCCGAATCCTAGGAAAGTAGGAGGTTTTTAAACTGCCAGCTGGGCTACTTCACTGCTTACACTGACTGGGCCAAGACTATGGTAAAAAAAACTCTTCAAATCTTTCATCGGCAATCTTAGCAATGAATGCATTGTGTTTGTAAAGTGTTTTTTGAGCTGCGTTCAATTTCCCTCAGATCACTCAGCAGGTCGGCCGCTGCGGGCCTGTTGCCAGGGCTGTAGACTCCGTTGAGACTGTCCTTTGTGTTAACTTGGTGGAGTCTTTGGTGAGGAGAACAACATTCTCCCTGATTTGTTCTTTATTCTTGAGACTACTTGTTATTTTCTAGCTTCTTAAATGTTTTGTTTCTTTCTTCTTTCCTTTTTTAGAATGCGTTCTGGTTCAGTCTCGCCTGGTGCTTGGTGTTCTTCATTCCCAGCATTATATTTTCCATGAAGCTAGCAAAGTACTACAGGAGGATGAGCTACTCTGATGTTTTTGAGTAAGTAGCAGAAAAATGCGTTGGTTATTCATGCGACTGAATAAGGCTGACTTTGCTGTTAATTTCTCTGTCTTCAGAAATCACATCGTTATGAACCACATCCCTCGGGCTCAGGCGAAAGTCACCTGAGGTGGGACGGCACGTGCGTGGGGCAGATTTAAAGGTCTGCAGGCACAAATGTTGCGTTTGAGAAAATCAAAGCACATGGGACACCACAGCACAGATGTGGCACATTGTCACTTGGGTAAAACAACTGAAAAAAAAGTTAAAACTAACATACCTACTTGAATATTTTGTAAATTTTGGGCTTTAATATAGAGTGGAGATGGAAACCTGACCACAGTGTGTATGGTACATTTCATACAGTCCATGTTCCCCTTTTAAAGCCATTTAGAGGGATTCTGATGATATACGAGAACCTCAAGGGATTTTTTTTAAATTTCCTGGCTGAAATCAGCCTCATCAGGCATATTTCTTGTTTCTAGTTGATTGCATCTGTATATATGTTGACGCACAGTTCAATGTTTTGTGGTTTAGCAGCTTGTTGACAATGGGAAACACATTTTAGTTTTGACTGAATTTCTATTTTCAATTGCCCTAATGTTGGGAACAAATGTTTTCTGGGTTCAATGTACTTAATTGACTTGCAAATAGTTTTAACCATATCATTGCTGCTGTTTGCTTTCTTTACAATGCCATTTCATTTTTTTTTATCTTGAGTAGTAGTTTCTTTTGAATAATGTTATGTATGTTTGATTGGTGTTGATTTTTGTTCTACTTTGTTCTACAGAGTAAATTCTGTTCTTTTGTTAAGCAGCACTTTACGCCATTTGATTGTTTGTGATTTTTATAAAAGGTTGAAACATTTCTCTCAGCTGTGTTCCATACAGTGAATAAAAAAAAAACACTAATCAAGAATTCAGTGAGTCTTTTGTTCATCATATTTTGTCCAATTTTATTATAGTGGTTTCTATCTTGATCAAAAAGCAGAAAAGTGTTTTCCTGGTGCAAATGGCTAGAGGAAATTTCTGCAAGGCACATGAACTTTTATCCCCCTGCTACATCGAGAAGAGTGAATAATCTTTGCATTAATGTGCTATAACAACAAAAATGTGAAAAATATTCTTTCATTTTGATTAACAGAAAAC
This sequence comes from Girardinus metallicus, assembly GCA_903067095.1. NCBI lineage: Eukaryota > Metazoa > Chordata > Actinopteri > Cyprinodontiformes > Poeciliidae > Girardinus > Girardinus metallicus. Next base: position 17,861 of record CAEGAE010072159.1, read on the forward strand.
AGACGTTCTGCCTCTCCACTGTGACATCAGCCACGCACAGCTCTCTTATTAGAACGGCTATGCAAGAAGCTCAATATGTTGTTCCCTTTCTGTTTTAAACGTTTTGTTTTTTATGTTTCACAATCAACCGCAATCTACACATCATGCACCAATAAGACAAGGCAATAGCCCATAATAAAGCTGCTGGTTGCTGCTGCAACTGATTTTCTGAGTGTCATCCTGTTATCATCTGATGAAAATGGGTGGACCTTGGCCATGTTTAATCCACATATAAAAAAAAAAAAGAATAAACTTGAAGTAATTTGCTTGACTCATCACAAGAAGGATTTGATTTTTATGTGAATAAATATTTTAGTCTTTTGATTTAGGGAAATTAACTCAAAGTCACTCAAAAAAAAAACCCAACAACTAAATTTTAACAGTGCAAGTTTGAACTCTCAGCATTGTCTTTACTAATTGTTGTCAAACCAAAACAGTTTCCAAAGTTGCAGCAGTATGCACATAACATTATCCTTTGATAGAGCTGTCACCCTCTAAAGCAATCTGTTTTCAACAACACATTTGTCATCACTGTCCAAAACTTGTTTGCATAAGTAATGCTCTGCCAATCAACATGGAAATGCAATAACGACCTTCGGAGGAAAAGCTCAAACTCAATTTAGAGTCAATGATCCATGAAGGGAAAAAACAAAGCAAGAGCAGAATCATGTCTATCAAATCTGTGGTCTGAATCAGCTAAGTTGCTTAAAATTCATCATCACCCACTCCCCTGAAATATTTTAGTTTCAAGGTTGATGGATCTTTGTTTCACATTGACTCGACATGTGATGAAAATGTGTTGTAACGCAGTCATCCCTCTCACGGTGCATCAATTTGTGCCACTCTGTAGGGAGATCCAGAAGCTCGACGACAGATAGAGGACGCGGCACCAGGGAGCAGAGAACCAGCGCCTTGTAGAGACTCACCACTGTTTAAACCAAGCTATAATTAGAACAAGCGAATCGATGACATTACAGCACAAGGGTGACCCGAAACCGTGTAATAAGAGATGCAGGATGCTGGGAAAAATCAATGAGGGGGAACAAATGTTAGATCAAGTGGAAGAGCAAGAAGCAACGAGGCAATATCGGCTTCTGTAGATTTTTGCACCCAACCTTTTCTTTTCTTGCCTACTATAACTGAACCTCCTGTCTTGTGTTCTTAGACTGGAGAAGAGGAACTAGTCATACTTTCTACGTCTGCTGCTGTGATTACATCTTCACTCCTTCATGTGGAAGCTGACATTTAGCTGTGAGAGCCCCACAGAAGCACCCAGTGTCCCACATCTGCTCCACTTACAGTCATGAGTCTTAAAGTGTAACTAAAGTAAACCCTAAACATGGAAACACTGCAGCTTTAAGTGGATTTGGCTGAACCTAATGTCTTTATTTATTGTTGATAGTGAAAAAATTCTGCTTAGGTCTGTGAGGCAGAATGTAAACAAAGGTGAACAAACCAGAAATACTTCAAATGTGTATTGTTATCAGGCTTGATCCGAGTCACCATGATTGCAAAGGCCATAACATAAAGTTTAATTAAATGTATATTTTTCATTTTGGCAGTATGCAAAAATGTTTTTATTAGCTTTAAGCAATAACATTCACATTTATTAGAAAATAATACTGCAAATATATGACTGCATAATTTATTATTAAATACAACATCCAATTTTTAATTTAGTAACTAATAAACTATTTGATATTTCAAATTGGTTAAAGTATCTGTATTTCAGATGTTGCAGTAATCTGCTTAGTCATCATCACACGTCTGAATGCTGCCCTGTTTAATTCTTTTTTTTTTCTCCCCGTTTTGATATCAATAGCATTTTTAAATGACTTAATAAAACTGCTTTCATTCAAATCTTCACTGTTTTTAATTGTCAGAAGGAAAAACAGAAATTAGTTTTACATCCTGCAAAAATACTGTAAAGTTTCATGTTCAGAGAAAATCCTGCAGAAGACAATAAAACCGACAGCGGAAAATGAATCCTTTCAAGATGCTAAAAAGGTTTTCATCGCCAACAAAAACACTTTGCGTTCCACTTTAGACAGACCGGACAAACAAATCACTTAGTTCAGACGGAAATCTCATTTTTACTTTTAATAGCATAGAAACATATGCTGATAAATACTTTTAACTTGTTTAACTTTTCAACCTCCTTCAGTAAACACTGGCAAAAAAAAAAAAAAAAAAAATAAAGTTACAATGTGGATATGAAGAAGAAATGAACATAAACTGCAGCAATAAACAGGCAGCATTGAAGGCAAATGAACAAATGAACATCCAAGCAAGCAGTCGGAGCAGCCTGTGTGGGGAAAGTCAGGGAGTTCCCAGAGAATCTCGGTTCATGTTCGGCACACTGATCTGAAATCAGCCCGTCCGTTCTGTCGTAAATTAACACACCAGAGCGACGGACTGGAGTGACGAATCCCAAGAATTTCTGAGTGACTTTAAAAACCGAGGAGGAAAGGAAAGCACACAGAGGTCGGATTCTGGGAGTTCTCCCTCAGGAATACGAAATGAGCTGCAGAGATGCGGCAGAAATGTGACACCGCTCTGTCCGCTCAAAGGCACCGACTGTCCTGCAGCTCTTTGAAGTCTGATTATCACGTATAAGAGACGTCTGAGTTTCGCTGAGCCACACCCACACAGAGCTTAGTAGTCTTCAAAAGTTTGGTTCAAAAATAAATAAGAATATTATGGTTGTTTCCATATTTAAGAACAAAATACAATCTTTATTTTTATTTTTTTTAAACTAAAAACACTCTCTTCACTCATCCTAAATCAGAAAAGCTCAATCTCAACAAAACCAAGAGATCAGAACAGTCAACACTGACTGGTGTGAAATAAAAGTGCAGAGCCTATCATCTCTAATAACATTTTCCACAGTGGTTCCAAGAAGGACAACGTACGAGAGCTTACGCAAGCAACACGGAGAATGGTTTGGTCCAAAACTGTCCCTCCCACCCACACACACACCCACACACCCACACACACAACCGCTTGAATTTCAACAAGATTAGTGCTGAAAATTTAATTTAAAGTCCAAAATGTGAATCACTGGGAATGTAGTCTGGAATGTCCCGTGAGTTGGGTTTAGAGGGGACAAGATGGAGGCTGGAAGGGAAAATGGACGACACCGAAGGAAAAAACAGACTGCTGGATGTTTTGGTTGTCATGTCAGGGCAAGCCAATCAAAGCGAAGTTAATGTTTAAGCTTGTTTAATTTGTCGAATGTGAAACTAAAAGTCAGCAGTAGAACCTTGACCCCGCCTGTCTTACCTCACTTTGAGCAAACAAGAACAGAAAGGCTGCTCTCTCTGTTGATTACCAGCTGCGTGGAAGAACGCCACTCAAGTTAAAAGGACTAAAGACAATATAATAAACCCCAGATGTAGTTAAGACGTTTTTTGGACCGCTCTTTAAATACTGCATAGATTCTGATACAAGTTAAAGTTACTCAAATAGATGCTGTTAAGGCTTTGGAGATATGCAACAGCAGGAGAGGAAGGAAGCTTTAAAAATAATCCAGACTATCCCTTCAAGTCTGAATTAGTGGCATTGTTACTTATCAAGCAATTAGTTGTACTGTCTTATTACAGTAACCTATATGTCACCATTGTAATTTAATAAGGCTGATATTAAATACGCTGGTGAAAGAACAGTTTCATTCTCATGCAGTTAAGGTTTAAGCGATAAATAACCCTGTAGATTCTGTATTTACACTAAAAGGTCAACTTTCACTGCATTACGTACACTTGTTGAGTCTTCAGTAGTCAGTTCAGAGTTTCCAGTTGTCAGATTTGTTCTGACAACCTGCTAAAAGTCACCTCACTAAACAGTAAAGTTAGTTACTTTACTGATGAACCTTTAACTTATTCGTATCTTTGTGCTAAAGTAAGAATGCTGACATTCAGTTTGGACATGTTTTGTTCTCCGTTATGTTCGTTTGGGTTTATGAAAATCCACCTGGGTCTGCAGGTAGAGCGTTTGTGTTGGGAGATGATTTCAGTGCCTGTGTCTCTGTGTGAGGAGACAGAGTGTCTGCGTCGGACACGGAGCTCGGCCGAAAGGTGGGCTGGCGGGGAAGAGCCGGCGGCGGGTACAATGGCGACTGGAGGATGTCGGCGTACCGCTGGCTGGGCTTTGTCTCCCTGTGCAGAACTTTTCTCAGCAGCGGCTTCAGTTGGCCTATGGTCAGCTGGCTGCTGTGGGGATCTGCAAATGGAGAGGGGGACTGAGAGCTGCAGGGAATGTTTTTGAGCACCAGGTTGAGGATGGTGGTGATGGTGTAGTCCTCGGGGCACAGCGCCCAGAGCAGGTCCAGGTAGGGGTCCAGCTCCCGGTGCTGAGACACCTCACACAGCAGGGCGTTGAAGATCTCCTTGTTGAGAAGCGGGCTCTGTTTGCAGAACTGCTGGGCCACCTGGGTGACTCGCTCCCACTGGCACTTCACCATGAGGACCCGCAGCGCCTGCAGGATGGCGTTGGGCCGCCCGCTGACCAGCAGCAGCTCCACCTCCAGGTCCTGCCGCTGCTCCGTGTCTGTGTCCAGGCTGGACAGAACCCACAGTGCCCGCCTGTAGAGAGGAATGTTGTTCTCCCCGCTTTCCCCGCCTCTTCCACTGGGGAAACCCCAAGTGGACGAAGCCAGGTTGAGTCCCAACCCCGCAGAGCTCTGCTGCTGCTGGGAGAGCTGCAGGAACCTCGGCAGCCAGCCGGGCTGAAAGCGAAGGACTGACTGGCAGAGAAGCTCAAACACAGGCAGGGCAGCTGGGGAGGTCGTGACCTTACAGTTATTATCCCCTTTCAGGATGGGGCTGTGCTTCGACTGCTCGTTCGTGGCAGGAAGGGATTTCGGGCAAGGAGTGAGGACCATTTTCCACATATCTGGGGTGGCCCTGCTGGACAGGGAGCCCTCCCCGTTGTGATGCAGCTGCAGCGCAGCCTGAGAAGCGCTCCACGCCTGGCCGGGGAACATCCTGAAGATGGAGTTCAGGTACAGCAACGCTTCGCCGTCCAGTTCGGAGGACGACAGCAACCTCACCACTTCTTTCTCCACCAGCGTCCCACCCACTGCCTCCACTTCTTTCACACCCCCCCTCACTAAACTCCCCTTCAGCTCCTCCAGAGCCACCAGAGCCCTCAGCTCCCCCTCCAGAGAGCACATTAACTTCTCCTGCCCTGCAATATAGTCACCTCCTCCATTTTGGAGCGACTCTGTCTCCGTCCTCCTCAAGCCTGAGTTGAGGTAGTTCCTGAAAATGGAGGCGAGAGAGATGGGAGCCTGGAACCGTCCTCCCTTCTTCAGGGACTCCACGGTGAGCTGCGTGCTGCTGAGGCTCCTCTGCTGGTAGTACTTACACGCCTCCTCGAAGACGGCTTCAACCAGGACGGCTCCGGACCGATTACTCTCAGCCGGACCAAGGCCCAGAGCTTTCCCCGTAGAGTCCTTCTCCGCAAGCATGAAAAGTCCAGTTTCCGAGAGCAGAAAGGGAGTCCGTCTGTCAGCCTGGTTCGCATATAACAACACTTCTCTTTTCAACGCAATCTTTTGCAGCTCTCTGCCACAGTTCACCTCTATCAGATGCAGGGTTTTCCCGACTATTAGCGCCGCTGTGTTCACATAAAAGCACAGGCTGGTGTGAGTGTCTGCTTGAGGCGTGAAGTTGTCCGCCAGCTTGTACACCCGCCGCAGCATCCCGTCCTCCTGCAGGAGGTACAGCCAGCCTGTGTTGAGGAGCAGCAGCAGGCCTCCGCAGCCTGTGGGAGAAAAGCTGCAGATTTCAGGCGGCTCCAGACCGGACAGATATCCCAAACAGTCTGCAATCAGCCGCCTGAAGTCGGACTCCTTGGCCGAAAGCTTCTTCATCGGGGTGTTTTTGCATGTGGTGTTGACGGTGAAGGAGTCGTGGTGAGGGGACCACGTCAGGAAGAATTTGGAGATGCACAGTTGCAGCTTGGCTTTCGGGTCGGGCAGCAGATGCACGTAGTCACCTGAGCTGATGACGGTGAATTTAGGATTATTGTGAAGGATGATTTTCAGTCCTCCCAGGTTCACAGCTGCATCCTCCACCTCACAGTCCCGCCTGCAGACGCAGTATCTCAGTTTGTTCCTGGTGGAGCTGAGGGAGGGGGAGCTCTCTGAGGCTGGACGCTCCTCACACCACACCAGCAGGCTGGAGCACACACACACTGACACCACTCTGGCCCGGGGGCTGTTGCACAGATCAGAGGTCTGCAGGAGAAGCCAGCCGGTCTTGCAGTCCAGGAATTTCCAAAACTCGGCTTTCCCATTTTCATAAACAACCACCGCAACAACTCCTGTCCCCTTGCCTTTGTTATGACGGAGATCCAAGTAGAATACATCCACTATGGAGACGCCCCCTTTGAACCACACGTCCAACTTCTTCGGGCTGAGAGCCAGCTGGGGTCTTTCATGCTTGTCAAAAGTCATGAGACCGACCTTAGGCTGGCGGAGGAGGACATGGATGTGACGTCCATCTGGACTCACGCGAACGTCCGACAGTTTGATCCTGCTGGGCTCGTCCTTAGAACAAGTCAGTAAGTCAATCAGCTTCTGGCTACCAGCGTAGTCCCCGAAATCCGACAGCTCTTCCAAGACAAACCGCGACATATTCACGGTTCTGTTTCGAGGAGTTCGGAGTAGCTTCCTTCACCCGGAGCCCTTATCAATAAGCCTGTTAGCTTTGACGGCTCATAAATCCGACCCCTCGCTCCAGCGAGGCTAGCAGAGCGGATGCTTTAGGTCCGGTGGAGGGAGTCATCTCTTTAACGGCCGAGCGGAGGGACACACACATCCGACAGCATTACGCTGCCGTAACTTCATGTTTTATAGACCAGAGCGGAGCTAAACTGTTAGCTGACAGTGTAAAGGTTTGGTAGAGCAGTCTGAGAAAAGGCACTGCAGTCATTCCGATGCTATGCTAGCCCTCCTCTAACATCACGGGACTGTTAATTTCCGGATACCGAGACTGCTCTGCATAAAGAGGAGGAGCAGAATGCCGACCGTTGGACTACAAAGATTTTGCAAAGGAGAAGGAGGAATCACACTGCTGATATTTTTTTTTTTCTCTCGGACTTTAGATGATTTTTCATCTTAAATAAGAATTATATATCTCAACACCTTTAATTAGATTATATTAACTAAGTGTTTGACGATAGTGCCTTGCAAGATTGTTCATATCCCTTGACCTTTTAACACATTTCGTCACCATGTAACCAAAAACGTATGCATTTCATTAATCAGATTAACACAAAGTAGCACATAATTGTAAAGTGAAAGGAAAATGATGCATAGTTTCATCTTTTATTTTCATTTTCAAATACATTTTAAAAAGTGTGGAGTGAAATTCATTTATAGAACCTTGTATCTTTTCTCACAACTGGCTACAATTGTGACCCATTCTCTTTTACAAAATAGCCCAAACTCGGTCTAATTAGATCAGGGGTGTCAAACTCATTTTCATTTTGGGCCATATCAAAAATCTGAATGTTCTTAAAGAGTCGGTTGTGCCAGAATATATTGATAAAACCAGCTAAATCTAAAAGCTGCAGGAGTAGCTCTTGAGGACTAGGTAGAAAACAGAATTACAGAATTGGACTCTATTTACTAGGCGACTAGTAAATAGAGTTGCCAGTGCTGAATTTTATTTAGGTGTTTTACAGTAAAAAGGGCTGAATACAAATGTAAAAGTTTAGTTTAATTATGATTTTTTTTGTTGTAATGTGACGAGATGAGAAAAATTATTAGCTTAGTGGTGATTTTCATGGCAAGATGGAGCTGTAGTAACTTGGTATGAGACTTTTTTTTAGGTTATTTTTCATCAGAATATTGGTGAAGCAGGATGTAGACCAAGACCTTCTCAAATGTGAAGGATTTCTATGTAAAAGTGTGAATATTGTTAATTTCTTTGACTTTATTCACACTAGTACATGATTTATATTACCAGTCAATCTTCCATCCACTTTGAGCGTGACCAGAGATCTTCCAAAGAGACATTCAGAACAATCAGCTTTATTTGCCAAAATTGTTTACACAGTCAAGGAACTTGACTTTGCTTTCATGCATTCATGGCACACATGATTAAAGATAATTTCTAATAAGACAAAAATTAAATATGTGGTTGCAGTTCTTGCTACCCAAACATGGGAGGTATACGTGAACATTTTATATTACACCAATTTAGGTTGGCAGTTTCCTATCCATAATGTATGATTAAATCCAGTTTAAATGCAGGCCTTTAAATGCATGCTAGCTTAGTCAATTTGATCAAAGCTAACAACTTTTAGAGAAGCGTTTGTAGCCACCATGTCACATTTCCCTTTTCAGTCATATTTTCACATTGTTTAGACTGCAGTTTTGTTTGGTTTATATTGCCTCAATGTTATTCTGCCCAGGCATACATAATTTCATTCAGAACTTTATATATTTTAATACCTCTACACCTTTGCTGAATCTGGCATCAGACCTCCTAGAAGTAAAGGAAGATTTAGTGTATTCTGACAAGATAACACATTAGCATTTCGAGAATCGGCTATTCTTCTTCCTGCTACATGCATTTATGTGAAGCAGTGCTGAGAATATTTCAAATTGATGCAGGTGTTATTAGGCTGAAAACAATCTAAGCGGAACAGTCAGTAAAGAATAAAAAGAGGAACTATGTGAATTTCTGTTTCTACTTTTGAAAGCTGTTTTTTTGTCGCCGAACCAGTTATTTTACTAATCAGGTGTTTACATTTGATCTTAACTGAAAAACTATCCTAATTCTTCCTGGTTTTTGGTGAGAAGGTTTAAAATTTAGCCTCTGGTTTGTGTAAGTTTGTTTTTTCTGCTCTGTCATCCTTGTTTACTCAAATTTGTAACTGAAGCTGATTTATTAAGGATATTTATTGAGGATACAGGCATAGTTGAAACAAAAAAAAAATGTATTGTTTTGATAATGTCTAACATTTATTACAGTGGGAGTTGAAGGCTCATTGATGACTCACAGTCTAAGTAAGCGGATCCCTGCTATGAAGCATGAATTACTTTACCAAACTTCTCTGGCAACTTTCACCACAGCCCACACAGTGGCATTAACTGCTTAGGGACAGTGTTGCTGACTTATAAATAGATATTTAGAAACCTCTAGAGAGAGACCACAAACAAGTAGTTGGCAGTAGTAGGAATATATATTTTTTTTATTTATGAAGCTAGTTTGCGACACTTAAAATTGGAACTAATCTGAGAGAATGCTGATCACATTTTCTTTAATTCAAATAGCTTTTGCGCTGCTTCTCTTGATTAGTCTTCAGTTTGTGATTCTACTCCTTGTGATCAAATCAGCTCACATTTCCTGAAGGAGAGAGAAGATCTGCTCAGAATCTGAGATAGGAGAAAGGGATTAATTCTAAGCTTGTGATCCCATCAACATAATCAAATCATGGAGAAAGTTTAGCTCCACGTCTCTTCGAATTAATCATGGGATCCTTTTTTTTTTATTAATGACAAGAAATGTTTTTAAAATACTGAGGATTTCAGACTCAATTATCTAATATCTTTAATGTCAAGTAACATCCAGAGGGAGGCAGGATTGAGCCTCAATGTGTGGCAGGGATTCAAGCAGGGTGCTCAAAATAACAAACGTACAACACACGTGATTACAGAGAAGACTAAAAGTATTCCTTATTTGCACATATGGTAACAATAACAAAATAATAATACGTCAACGTTAAAAATGTTCAGTATTATTTAATTTTAAATAGTACGTAATGAATGCAGGGACAGCATTTGTAAATACTCCAACAGTTTGTTTATCAGTACATATTGGCACAACCGACCCTTTGAGAATATTCATGACATTAATATTGCCCAAAATAAAATTGAGTTCGACATGCTCTACAGCGTATTCTTTTTTTAGCAGTTTAATTTTAGTTTATTTATTTATAATTAATTTTAGTTTTTTAGTTGTTTATGCTATTAGTATGCCAATGTAAATTTGTTTTATTTGTTTTTATTCTAATAGCAAGCACCTTTGTACTATTTTACCTGACACAATTTATTTTATTTTAATACAAGGAAGTAATTAAATCTTGGATTAAAAAGCTGACATATTCTTTCAGTTTCTGTTAAGTAGATTCGTGCTGTGGATCTCATGACTCTCATTGTTTCTGTTTTAATTCAATGCACCAGTGTAGCAGCTGTTCTCCTCCTGCGTTGGAGACAACGAGGACCCTTTAAAAGTCAAAGGATCTTTTGATGAAAACTACTTGCTTTCACCGCCTACTTATTTTCACAGCTTCAAATTGTTTTTCTTTTTTTGTTACTCATTGAAAGCCAGAAATCTCAAAGTAGGAGAAAAATGGGTAAAGCCATATTTTTCTGAAAGTTTTCTCTACAAAACTGGATAAAGCTTAACTTGGAAGAAAAGGTTCTCTTTCTTTCAGCTAAGACACAAAAACAGGCAGTTTCTATTATATCAGCCCAAGCCGCTTTTAGAGGACGTTGTTTGGTTATTCAGAATAGTGTGCATGCAGATAAAAGTACATAGTTGCAGTAGATTCAGGCTTCATTGCTCATGGACAGGTTTGCCTTGGATAGAAAGCAGCGTCTATTAGAGAGTGTGTTTAGGCTGCTGTGCCTGTAGACAGGAAGATAAAGTGCTTGTCTGGAGACTGGAGGGGATTGAATGTGGGGGAGATTTTCTTCTTGAGTTATAAGGCACAGAAAGAGAAACTAATGGCTGAAAGAAATGCTGCTTCTTAGGGTGGAGAAGATGGGTTGGTTGTCGGCTTTGCATCCCCTTGGATAGACGCCTTTCTAATTTGAGCATGATTTAAAAGCGTAAGAACTGGTAATTCTCCGAGTGTTTGGGTTTTACTAAGAGGATACGTCATTTTTACGATATCTGTGTCCCAAAAAACATTGCAACTGCTGATTGGCCTTATATGACCTGTAAGGACAGGTATTACTACTTTGCTCTTTGTGATAAAAGATTTCTCTATGTCTACCATTGAGTTCTGATGTTCCCCATCTGGAGCATTTTGTCATATTGAAACTACAGTATATTCTCTCTCGCTTGCTTTGGCTTTTCCTCCTGAGAGACTGCGTAGTGATGTTGGAAGGCGGTTTCCAGCTCTTTTCCCACAGGTTTAAGTTTCTGTGACAAAAAAATGAAAGAATTACACAAATATTAAATAAATATTTGGATTCTGAAAGCATAAAGTTAAAGCCTCGCACAGATGTTCATTACATTTGATCTTGAAGTTCAAGTCTTCAGTAGGGACTGCAATAGCAGTTACATCCACAGAGGCAGTCATTTACTCCAGGAAAGGATCAGACTTGAGAAAAAAGAAAAAAGTCAGCAGAGCTGTACATATATAAGATATGATGGGCAATATCTTTAACTCACATGACCCCCAAAATAACAAGCTGTATGTGAAAATAAGAGCCACTCTGGAGATGTCATTAGCAATGATCTCAGCATAGTAAAGAAAATTGTTTCTTGTAAAGGCAGTGGGGTGAAACTTTCAATATTCTTCCAAATGAGCTTCATGATAAGCAAACAGAGGTCCCGTATTCTCAATGTTATCATTTATAATGGATATGTCTGCCTCATTGGTAGGGAAGATAGCATTTACAGCCGGCTGTCCCTCCACATTTAGCCCCAGCTCTTATCTCAATGATCCATACCCCAACACCGAGCAGCAATAGCATCAGAGTTCCTCCATCACACTATTAATCCGATTTATGGGCCTTGGCTTTTTGTGGGACTTGCTTCATGTTTTCAACACCCCTTTCTCTCATCTTCATTTTCTTCTTCCTCTTCTTAATCTGTCCTGTTCCCACAGGATGCACAATGTGATACTCATTTTTGAACTGCTGAATGTAGTGACCACATATGGGCAGCATGTATTGAGTTTGGTTGTTCAGAGGAGGATGAGAGAAGGTCGTGTTCTTGCTGATTTTATTCATATTTGGAAACTGACGTGTTTAACTTCGTAAGTAGAGTGGATCCACCCCTGCAACAAATATTCTTTCTCACTGCCAATTGATCGTGCACCGAGTTTAAAGAACATCTTTTCTTCTTTAGCCTCCTTCTTAGTTTCCTTGTTCACTTTACCTCTCTGCCTCTTTGTTAATGACCCAGAAATGATTATGCTGTCTTCCTCCATCTCTGCCCTCTCTATTGGTTTAGATCTCCCCTTCATCATGTCTCTCTTTCTACTTCCTCCTTCATGTCTAAAGAACATCTGAGAACAGATATGTTGTAGTCACAGAATTATATAAAAAAAAACAAGTCCCCCTTACACTGTGACCGGTACAAACCATAAATGCATTAGTAATAAATATGTGCTATTTATAGACACATATAAATAAAGAAAAGCATTTTTCAGTCTTTTTGCCCAGCGGTTGTGCCTGAACCTTTGCTCAAAGAACCTCCTATTTCCACAAATGCTCCTCTTGAGAGTTGCTGTCTCATCCACTCAGAGTACCCCTCCTCCGCACCTTCCCCGCTCAGCTCCTCGAGACTAGTGGCAGCAGTAATTATCAAACACTTTGTGGAACAATGAGTCTGCTGAGCTTATCATATGAACTACTTCTCAGGGCAACACTCCCAAGAACAGTAGGAAGCGGCATAATGAGAAACATTGTTGTGATGAGTGTTGGAAAGAGCAAGAGCTTCTTAAGGAGACAGGTCCAATTTCAATTTGTCAAATTGCAAAGTCTGTTTTTTTTTTGTAGCAAAAAAAATCTTCAATCAAGACACTTCAATCAAGTAACATAGTTGTTAACATGGTTACTTGACTGTGCTATAAAATGACACGGCATGTCTGGAAAATACATTGCATCACCCCTTAAAGGTCAGATTGTTGCACCGTTTGTAGAGTGCACAAATATCTCAGTAGGCCGACTTGTCTCTTCTTACACTTCTTGCAAAGCTGGGAGAGGCATACTCTGAAATACGTGTAACTGAGATATAGTGAAAACTGGTTCTGCAAAGTTTTGACTCAAGGCATTTAATAAAAATGCCCGTGCACAGCTTTCAAATTTTTAGTTATAAAATGTTTTCTAAAGCCATGTCACTTTCTCTCCCCTTCAATTATTTCCCACTTTGTATTTTCCTATCAAATTAAATTCAAATAAAATGCATATAAGTTTCTAGTTGTTACATAGAAAAATGTAAAAAAGTTCAAGGGCTTTAAATACTTTTGGAAGGTTCTGTAAATCCTCTCCTGCTGATTCTTGTTCTTTTTTGTCTCAGAAAACATTCTCATTCCTCCTGCTACATGCAAAGACTCAAATCAGAATCATCCCAGCCTTTGATCACATCGAGCCTCCCTTCACTAGCGCAGGCCTAATTTAGCAGCCATAAAACCTTGATGATCTAACTTGAAACACCTTCACCTTGGCTGCAACCTGACACGAATCTGACAGCGTGTCATCGTGATCAAACCAGTCTAAAACACAAGAGCGGAGTGTGGATTTGTACTGCTCACACGTGTTTGTACTTAAAATGTGTGTATTTGCTGAGGAGGACGGTTTCTTCCAAAGTGTGCTGCGATAAAGCTGTCCACGACGGGCCTTGGTTGATGAGCTGTGACATTATAATGTCTTGGCTTTTTAAATTGTCAGTGTCTGCTCTCATCAATTGCCTCTTTGTGCCTTTTATAGGTGGTTATAAAGGCTCTGCTAAAGAGGTATTAGCAACAACATCTGTTTTCTTTTCCCTTTTTACACTCATGGAGATTACTCCTCTAGCCTCTGTCTTCTGCTGCTGCTCTGCATAACTGAGCTGTATGTTTTACACATCCTTAGTCAGCCAGTCTCTTTAGTCATTGTAGCTATATTTTATGAACCAGCACATAGAAGCTACAATTAACTTATCTTATGTAATTTTAGTAAGGAGTGTGGGCAGGCTTAAAACTCTTCTGACAATGTTCTCTTGAGCATTACCAGTTTCAGTGCAGCGGTCCTGGGCTTAAGTCGCGATTGGCCCCCAGTTTTCTATTTGACCAGCAGGAGGCAGGACGTGGTCCTTCTGGCTTTATTTCATGTCATCTCACTGGAGGGGATGTTTTTGTCATTCTGGTCACTTCATCTGACTGCTCCAACATCTGGTGTCTAGTCCGTTTTCGAATTTGCCTCCGGGAGGAAAGACTGTTGGGCTGATGTGGACTCAAGGAATCGCTGCATTAAACCGTAGCCGGGTTAGAGTTTTTCCTCACTCATATTTATCATTCTCAGCTTTTAAACAAAAGACACATGGAGGAAAAAAAAAATTCTCTATAGTTTTTATTGTTTCATGTAAATTACGTTTCAGACGCTAATGTAACATTTAAACAGGTTACGTAGTTTTGGTTGCAAAATAGATCTCATGTCGTTGATATAAAAGATGTGCTTTGCCTTGTTTTCTAAGATTCTTTAAAAAGCCTTTAAATTAAGGTGTTCCTTGATATGCTCCATACAAGACAGACTGTCCCATTACTGGCTGTGTATTGATAATTCAGTGATACCTGAACTGCAATGTGGTTCAGTTCTTTCTTTTTTTTTTAGACTTTACAGAGTTGTGATTACCAGCTCTGTTTATAAATAAAGAACCAAAAGTCATCTGCATATGACACCTGTATATTGTTATTATACTTGATTTTGAAACTTAATTTACTACATTATTAATAAGATTTATAATGAAAGTTTTTAAAAGTAAAACTGTAATTTTAGTCACTTATTGTGGTAAAAATTACTTTTGACATTATTATGAACTTTTAATTTTTGAATGTGTAACATTACAAACAGCGATCCCTAGATAATGCCGTATTATTGCAATAATCATATAACTCTGAGATTGCTCAGTGATAATGCAAAGTAAAAACAGCCAACTTTATTTTCAACCATGAATTTCCAACCTAAAGTGGAACTTTCTTTTTTTTTTCCAAAGTTTGTACTCTTTAACAGTACTGGCTTTGGTAGCCACCTAAGATTTGTAGGTACTAAAGCTTAAAGCACAACTACAGTAAGAAAAGGTTTATAAATACCATAACTAACCAAAAGTTTGCTCATATAAAACAAAGGTGACTATAGAAGTTAATTTTTTATGTGACCACAAAAAAAAACACACATTTATAGACTCATTTGGACACAGCAGAGCACCGGCACCATGACTGCAGGGAATCATAAAAGATACTCGCTATAAATTGAGAAACACTTTTATTTTCCAGTGATATGAGTCTCTTGAATCATTGTGCGTGTACGTGGGCATTCTGCTCCCACAGAGGGAATGTGAATGTGTCGGTACGCGGAGCATACCGAGTCATTTGCTGTGCGGCTGCATCTCAGAGGAAAATGACTTTGACACTGTTGGCCCTTTGCTTTATAAATTAGGTCCCTGGGTGGACATCCGGCTTTACACCCCATATTCATTATGAGTTAACCACGAGCCATTTGGGAAGGGAAGAGCCATACAACCACACATTACCAGGTCATTATCAGAAGCATTAGGAGGCACAAGCACCTCCATACCGATTAAAATTGAACACCGTAACATTGCTAGCTTACCAAAGATCATATTCCTGTCATATGATTGGGTTGATGTATACAGATAGTGTAGCTTTAATTGCCTTTTAGTCCAGGGGTCTTGCTAGAGATGAGAGACATCTTTTAATTGGAAAAAAAAAAACAACAGCTTGGAGATCAAGGGACAGCGGAGGTTGGTGGAGAAGTTGCATTGAGTAATGATTTCCTGTGGGCTGCAGAGATAAAGAGGGTAGGTTTCGTTGGGTAGTGGTCAGAAAAAGAGAAAAGGAGGAGGTCAGAAGGATCAGAGGACAACAACTACGTTCAAACCCATTCATGTAGACTGCCTGCTCAGAGAGAAAGATCGCAGAAAGCAGAGCTCAGTTAATCAATGTCCGATTCCTTTCCTGTGCTTCCTCTTTCTGTTGAAGTTACAATCCTCACTAATGAACTACTGAAGAAAAGTTCAACTGCAAATGATGATAACCAAAGAAGCTGTCTATTTTTTATTACAGAGACTCAGGGTGCTGATGTTGTGCATGAAGGTAACTTTTATTTCTGTTGCAAGTTAATATTCAATGCTTTATAACGAAGCTGTTTAGAAACAAACTGAACAGGAACATCTGGATGATATATTGATATTCACCAGATTAGATCACAGTTCTACATAATTCCTGATTCTTTCTGTTGAATCCAGCACCAAATTTAACATTGTTCTTCTTACAAAAAAAAGCAATAAAAGGATGAACAGAGGTTTAAATACTTTATTGTTCCACATTATATCGGCAAAGCACCATGTCCTCAAAGTGTTCTACTTTTTTGTCAATCCTGGAATTTTTCTAAAGCTGAATTTAGTTTCTTATTTTATTTATTTATTTATTTTTTTTGCTTTATTGAGCAGCACAAGCAGACAAAGTTTGCTTTCCAGAGCGAGACCTGCTAACACAACAAATTCTTTCAGCGGGGCCGATATGGTTGTGCTTATTTATTTATCTTTACGTTTGAAAATCTGACAGGCAGAAAAAGTTTGAACGTTATATAAAAACAATATCGATGTAATACGCATGTCGGTATCATGAAATGTGCTACAAAGAATCCCCTGTGAATTCTGCGATGTCGTCTCTTGGGTTCTTCATTGTCCACCCGGTTCCTTCTGTCACTCTCCCTGATAATTTCTCCTCCTCTTCTTGCACGCCTCCCCACACTGCCTTTGTCATGGCCATTAGTTCTCAGCATACAATCGATACCCTGAGGCCCACAGCTGCCACTAGAAAAGCAATGCAGGAAATGAGAAAGGGAGATAATGAAAGTGTAAGGAGAAGAAAGAGGAAACTTGTAGTGGTGCTTCTTATTGTAGTTGCTGTTTCTGAAAGTCCTTCGTTTTTGTTTTCTCTCCCTCCGTCACTTCTGCTCAATGATTTAAACTTTTGGATAAAAGTTTATGCTAAAAGCTAAAACTTCTAAGTTGTCAGATAGGTTATTGAGTTCACAGGTGACAAACGCCTTTTGTCTGTCTGGGTTTCAATGGCTTAGTACATCGATTCAAAACTGTTGCCTTTCAAAGCAAACGCATACTGACAAATGGGACTCAGTAACTGTGTATCCCACGTAGATTTATAGTTGCGAACCCTGCTTTGTGTCAAAAGGGGTCTAAGGGGGAGGAGGGCTGGTGCTGGAGGTGTAAATTAGACTATAGATCAGGGAAACTGGCAGTCACTGATGCTGCTCCGCTGATGAATGGATAACAGCACCTCTGTTCCAAAGAGCCGCCAGCATATGGCAAATAAACTGGGGTGCCCATGTGGATGGCCCGCAGCAGACAGACAGGTGTGCACACATTTGGACTCAAACCACACGCACAATTTAATTTCCATGCCAAGTAAGTGCAGGAGACACTCAAAGGGAATGTAAAACCACTGCGGAGTTTAAACCCTCGTTTGCACAGGAAAATATTTCTGACTTGAATCCACTTTTTACTGAGAGAGAAAATAAAATAAACGGTTGCTTTATTTCAAAAAGCAAATGCTAAATAGCAGAATGTGTTCTTCCATGGTGTTAAATAGTATCAGCACATTTAGAGTGAGAGAGAGATCTAATATCATTGTGCAGCATAAGCAGCAAGTAAAAAAGGGTCATTCGGTAGTTCATGTGTGTATTGAATCTCAAATACCTAAAATAGCATAAAACAGGTAAACCACAGGCTTGCCTCTTGTTTTCTGTGCAGAACAGTTGAAGAAATTGCAGAAAGGCTAATGTTCCCATGGGTTCCAATCCCATGAGAACATTTAAGGAAACCTTTAAGGACATCTTTTTTCTGTCCATCCTCCAGTTGTGTGATTCATTTTGCCATTTCGGTGAGGCTGTTGTTATTTATAGCAATGTTCTTGCCCAAATGTTGTCTCTAATTTAAAGTTTCCAGCAGTATGTTGCTCCACACTCTCTGAAGACACGGAGCGAGGAAAATCCAGGCAGAGTTCCCCTCCTTAAATCACCAGGAAGCCGGAGTGACAACAGGGAAGGGGGCGTGAGAGAGTGGATCAGAGTGGGTGTTAGACAGATTTGAGATTACTGTTTTTACCTCCTCCTCATTTGATCCATCCCTCTCTAAATCTTCACTAAGCTATAACCATGACTCACCCAGTCTCTTAGGAAACTGCAAAGGAAAGCTTGGAAAGACAAAACGAAGCAGCAGCCATGTTCTAACATTAAGCAGACACATCAATCTAACAGACACACTCATTATATTGGCCTAAGTCATATACACCTCCTCGAATAAGAAAAATCTTAAATAAATTGGATTCATTTTTTTTTACCTACAAGAGAGAAGCATTTCCCGTCATGCAGTCCTGATTTTGCTCTGCAGTCATAAAGGCTTTTCAATGTCCCACGGCACACGACTCTAATATGTAACGTCACTTCTTTTGATGATTGATGATATTTATCGAAGAGCAGTGACAGGAACAGATGCAGACAGTGAATAATGCAAACACACACAGGAGCACAATATAATAATAATATTGCTCAAAGATGCTTGCACCCAAAAATGAATTTATTCTAACATTTTTTTGTTAGAATGAAATTGGCAATCGGAAAGCAAGTGATCAGGACTTCAGATAGAAATAAATAATTTGAGTCAGTGCAATGGCTTGCATAAATGATAAAAACAATGTAGTTAACTATTTACTCCACAAAGTTTTCTACTTTTGTCTTTATTTGTAACTTATACATTTATTTTTGGCATTTGCCTAAATAAGCTAATGTTTCAGGACTTTTTAGTTGTGTTGGGAATATTTTTTATTATTTCTTTTTTTTGTCTACTGTAACTCAAAGGATACTTGAGTTCTCTTTTCTCTCTTTTTACATATTAAATCATTACAGCACTCACACTAGGATAATGATTACAGAGAGCAAGTGCATGGTGACTAACTATTCAAATGCTCTGGCTTATTGAGCTGTCTGCAGAAGCTAACCGAATCCATCCTGTGCAGTGTATTAAAGCGTATTAGAAACGACCTATCATGTTGTCCTGGCTGTAATTTCTTTTTTTTTTTTTTTTTAAAAAGAGCATTTCCTGATTAAGCAGTGAAGGGCTGTTCTATGGAGATAATGTGGTGGCTTTGAGGGGATTTTCACAAGTAGGTGTTGTTGTTTCCCCCTGGCACAGTGGCAGGGATTTTCACTGAAAGTGTCTGACTGCGTTGCCAGAACTGCCATTGGCACAGTGCTGTACACATCGTCTGCAAGCTAATATCACGGCTTCAGCTGTTGAAAGTGGGACTGAAGGATTTGATGGCTCACTCAGTAATTTCAGGGGACATGACAAGTTATCAGCCAGATTGATTTCAAATGCTGCGTGACTAATTGAAGAGGGGGTTTTTCCAAACACACACAGTCCGTGTTTGTCCTTCCATCGTCTTCTGCCTACAGACAGAATATTATTATTTCAGAACCGTGTGAGCTGACGGTTTCCTGTCTTCTTTTTTGTGTGCGTAAACTAATAAATTCAGCCTTTGGTGTGGCTATAAATCTTTTTTCAGTGCATCTTATAGAAGTTTGATTTTGATTTGATTTTGAGTCAAACGTTTACATACACTCAAAGTTAGCATCATTATATTAATCTCTGTGTTTTAATGATTCATGCAGTAATTTAATGATTTTTAAGCAACAACAACAACAAAAAACGGCTCACAATGTTATGCTTAGTGTGGAGCTTTACTTTACATTTGTGCATTTAGGAGACTCCGCATTTGCTCGTCCTTCATAACTGCATACCTTTCTCATCTTGCATATTAACATTACTGTACAGTTCTTATGCTCTCATTATAATTATTGCTGATTTTATGTGTACCTGTCTCTTTTCATTTTTCTTGTCACTTTGATGCTGATACTCTTATTTCCCCATTGAGGGACAAATAAAGGCCTTTTCATTTCCATCCCAAATGCTCTCCATATAGCTGAACACATTCATAACCCCTTTAGATCAATGGGAGCTATTAGCCTCCATCAGCTTCAGGGGTCAGTGTCTGGTCTGGCAGTTAATTTACTGACTAATATGTTCATTTTCAATGCTTTATGAAAAGAGCTGTTAGTACCAGCGAATGAGGCAGTTGCAAATTAAAGTACTGTTGATCTGCTTCAAGCCGATGACACATTTACACAATAATGGCCTTCAAAAGGCCCCAGAATGAGTTAATTATGTTCAGCGCAAGAAGTAGTCACTATTTGCCACAAAGTCCGAAGAATCTTCAATGCATGACGCTCCTCATTACAGCTAGATCTCCTGCATGTCATACATGGAAGCTGTTCTTAGGAAACATGTTTGGTAGAAACTGGCTGAACGTTTGATCTTACTGCTGGCAAAAGGAGCAAATAAATTAGGGGCCAGTGGAGATAAATTGCAGAACTACGATAAAAGAGGTCATATTAATTTTTGTAAGCTCTGAAAGCAAATATACATTTGCAGGTTCACCAAAAAGCTTTGCACAGATCAGTCTAATTATTATGTATGGGGATCAAAGAGTGTGGTGGTTTAGCATGCTGAATGTGTTTGTGTCTAAGTAGTTATGTAGGCAACCGGCTGGAAACTTTAATTAAAATCTGATTTGAATGCTGGGTGTACAATTATTATTTTTTTATTATTTATGCACAACATTCTTCTCTAAATATTGTGTCCAAGAAGCCAACTTGTTTATTTTTATTTTAACCCCTTAAAGAGTTTACTCCAGACAAAACATGCTTTTCTTTGGAAAGTTTTGCCATTTTCAGATATAAATTAGCCTATTTTAATAAGAAACATTTTTATGTATTTATTTATGAGGCCGCCTTAGATCTAAGAATCATGCAAGTATAAAATATTTCATCTTATTTTAAATAACTAGCCAATGTTGGCTCGACATATACAGACAAGTTAAACAGAGATCCTTGGACATGTTGTTTTTGCCACCTTGTCACAAAGACAGTGTTAAAAAACAGCCTTTTCAAATGATACTTATCTGCTGCAGATATATTTTTAGGCATGACTCATCTTCTTTTGTTCACCATTTTCTAGTTTCGCATGTGTTTTTAACCACATGCTGCACACTCCAGAGTGAAATTGAGAGAAAAAGCAGCAAATCCTTTACAAAAATCTCTGAAAGGCCTGCAGAAGCACTTATCTAAGCCACTTTAAAATGTCACAAGAAAGGTTGGGTTCCTTGGGAGCAAAGCACAAAGAAATTAGGAGTCATTTAAACTTCTGAATCATACTGAATACTTGAAATTCTCTGTAGATCTCAGAATTTTCAGACATTCACATCAACTTACCAATGAATGATTTTTTTTTTCCCCCCAGACTGACGTCTAAGTTTGAGTCAGAGGTTATTTCAGAAAATTGGTGTAACTTTGTCCTCTGCTTCAGGATTCTCAGTAATCACCTTTCTGACCTGATCTGTTTTAATTGGACTCGCTGGCTAAGGATTCTCACTCCACCTTCTGCTCAGCACCACACCTCAGTTCCTCCTCTGTATCTGAGAAAGACATGTTAATTTTCTTTTTTTACACTGAACGCTTTGCCAAGCTTTAAGGGGAGAAATTGTATTCTTTCCAACAATTTTTCCCACCTGGTCATTCAGCTGAGTCGAACTGTGCACACCTGAAAGACAAGACCGAATTTCTTTCATCTTGTAAAAATAAAACATCTTATCTCCTTCATGTCTCTTGTTCCAAATTTTCACCTCAGTCGACTTTAGATAATATTTAACTTTGGCTTTCATCTTATGAGTACCTGAAACCCTCCAAGCCTAAATAGACAATCAATAGAAGTATGCATGTGATTGGAGCATTTTTACATAAAATTTACACACAAAAAAGTATTTTATTGCAGTTGCATAATTTTGTGCTTCATATTTTGAGAAAGCAATCCTTTATTTGCCTGCAATAAAAAAAAATGTCCCGTGTTAAAACATCTAACAAAGCTTTCACCAAAATCAGTGGCAGCCAAATTAATGGTACTCCTAACAAAGTTTTTCGAAAAAGAGAAGAAAGGAGCATGACTTTTTATATATGCTCTTTAAAGTTGTTCAATGACTGCAAAGTCATTAATCCTTGACTTTCTGCAGGGTGATAATATAACATCACCTTTAGCCACAGGCCGCCATGCTGGATAAGAACCCATATTTCCTTGCCACCACATGCAGTGATCAGGACATAAAAAGCAATATCTAAAGCTCACTGGGGGAGAACAATAGCAAAGACTGACATATTGGTGGTTAAGGATGTCTCCATAACAACCATCAGACATTATTTACAACTGGTTATTTGGCCGTTCTGCCCTAGAATTGTAAATGAAACGCGCAGCGTTAGCTAATCTCTGAGACTTTAACCAAGAACTGTGTTGTTTGGTCAGATGAGTCTGAGCCTGGGCATTTCCACATGCTCAACGTTAGGAACGGAAGAGGATCTGTGATGCTGTGGGTCTGCTTCTCAGAAAATGTGTTGGGAACTGGTAGACTCATTAAACTGAAAACAGGCTGTGAACAGTCTTTAGAAAGTTTGCAAAGAGGAAAAATAAAGAAAATAGATTAAAGGATTAATTTGTGTTTAGGCTTTTTACACATGTCTAGGATTGAGAATAAAAGAGGTGTGTTAAAGTAAAAGTAAATGTATACTATATGTAACACAGGCGGCCTTTTGCAGCTGGATTTGACGGTGAGTAAGACGAGGAAGTTGAAGCAGCTTTAGGTAGAGAACAGCAGTTTATTTGTTCACAGCATCAATCACAATTCACAGATACACTGCAGCCTTAAATAGTCCCAGCTGTGATGGACTAAACCATCCTTAATTCACAGGGGGATCTCAACCATCCAATCTTCACCTATTTAAATAAATACATTTTAATAAATACAAACATCTACATTCACTTTTTATAAATATTTTATGTTTTATCGCAACACC
>CAEGAE010072162.1:0-33484 GCA_903067095.1 Girardinus metallicus
ACATTATCATGACTCAATAAAATCCTCCCAGGCCGAACTTGAAAACTGGACGTTATGCTGCTAACACTTAGCTTTCGTCATCAACTCAGGCGGAAGAGAGAGAGAGTAAATAAAGTCCCGGCCGGAACACGGTGCGCTAAATAATAACATAATATAACGAGGCTTCGAGGCAGATCAGTTTTCCTCGAGGAATTTTAATCGTTTCAGCCCTAATTACTGCACTATGGAAATTATTGCTGGAGCTATTTTAATAATCCCATTTAAAACATGTTTAGGGTATATATCTGATTTGACTCTTTAGTATGCTTTATTTATAGTGCCTTAAAACAGACCAGATGTTAGGAAGTGCTCAGTTAATCCGTTAGTACTACCAGATTACATTTTTACATGCTTTTTTTACGGTTAAATAATCAGCATTCACATATTATTGAACATTTACTGGATTTTCTGTGCTTGATTTAACACCACTCTAAGTAAATGGACTGTTACACTATAATATCCTAAGAAAAACATATTTCAACTAATGCCTTTTCCAGTTAAGCAAGCAATTCTCACAGAATACTGATGTCTAGCATTGTGTTTTCTTTGCTCCTCTTGGATTTGCACTTCCCAGCTGCCAAATTCCTACAAATTCCTTTTCTTTATTTGGTCTGGAAATCCCAGTTTTCCTCCAGCGCCATGTTTGTGCTAGTAATTCTGCTGACCTCTCATGGGGGACGGTTGTTTGTTCTAGCAGATGACTTCTCTTTGAAGACATCAGTGGTAGGCACATCTAAGCCCCACTATCACATAAAACACAGCTTTGCTCCATTAGAGAAAGTTATACAAATAAAGAATATATGCTCATAATCTGAAACAACAGCCAAGACCAAGAAGTTTACATGCATTCATCCTCTGTATGAAAGCATACAGAGGATGCATTATATTCATTTGGAGATTTTGGGTTCAAATATATACATACACCCCTACTAATATTTGGATAAATGTTTCTTAGCAACATAAACTTTAATCACCAGCCGGATGTTTACCCACTGTTTGTATCAGAAATAAGATGTATTTGAATTGGTTCCTATATTGTTATTATACTGTGTATAATTTTGCTCCCTTGTGCATTAGAGAAAGCTCATACATCCTAACCTGTTCCTTGTTTTTCAAATGAAATGTCACATCTTGCAGGTTCCGGTTCATGTTTTTTTGGATTTCTCCACTCTGGAGTGCAGACATCTCAGTGAGGCTCTGGAGCTCTTTGTTCTGGACCTCATGGATGTCAACAAAAACTACACTGAGAGGGAAGTCAAGGTAAAACATGCATTGTTGATACAACCTGAGGTGTCAAGAGAGTCTTTTATTTTTGGTGCTTTTATCCCAAAACAACTGTTTTATAGTGAAATTACTCTCCCACTAAGCACTGATTTCTATCCCACGCAGGTGCAGACCACCTCTGGAGGCAGGGTTACTGCGGTTCCCTTCTGGTACCAGATCCAGTTGGACCCGGATGTCAGCGTCAGCACCCTCAGCCGGAACTCCCACTGGAAGCAGGCCGCTGCTGTTCTGCAGGATCCCCTGCAAGTCCAAGCTGGAGACTGGATCCGTCTGGCTGTGAAGCTGCACAAGAGCACCATCTCCATCTCTGCTCATTTAGACAACGCTCCTGAGCAGATGGACTAAAACCTGTGGTACCGTCATTTTATACATTTTTACGAGAGCTCCATTGTTACAGAGTCTGCAGGAAATCTGTTACGACACATTTTGTTTATTCTGGTAAGAAAATATTAAGCTGTAGTTTTTTTTTTTTTAGCAATGACCTGCATGACAAAGTTTTTAAGTGCCCTTCTGACGGAACTGCGATAGAATTTTCTAGTAATATTCATGTATGAATAGTTTCATAGTACATATAACATGTACTGTGGCATTGAAATTGTCCTTATGGACCCAGATGTTAAAATGTTTATTATGAAAAGCGTACTGCAAAAACAGAATCTTACCAAGTATTTTTGGTCTAATATCTACTGCAAATATCTTAGTACACCTGAAATAAGACAAAACTAACTTACAAGTAACTTTTCAGAATCATATAGGAGGTTGTTTTAAGTGACTAATTTCTCAGTATTGATGAAAAGGTATGAGTTAGAAGTGAAATAATCTTACCAGCGGAACTAGACAAAATTACTTGGTAAGATTTTGTGTTTTTGCAGTGTATTCACCAATGCATGTGGAATTTTTTTAATACACAATGAAAAACTTGTTTTTGGTCATTTTTTTTTATTGATATTTACATTTTACATTTCATGAGTGTAGTATTTACATCAGATTTGATATATTCCAGTAATGTTTATATATATAAAAAAGGCAACAACATGCAAGAGCTCAGGGTTATAGACGTCAAGTTGTCGTGTGTTATTTTAAAAATAACGTTGTCAGCAGGCCTGAACAAATCCATGTTCTAATCCCCATATTAGTGGAAAATAATTAAAATATTAATTACACACAGCCTTTATGAAACAAAATGAATTGGTGTTGACCATTCTTGCTAAACTAATGAGGAAAAAACAATGGAAAGAGGTTCCAGGGTGGAAAAGCGAATCGGAGTCTGATTATTACACATGAAGTTGTACAGACTAAAGCATTTATAGTATCTGAACTACAGAGCTGATTGTACTACTTCAAGTTGAGCTCTGTATGTTCTCACATTTAGTTTTTCTGTATCTACTGACACCATTATAAAATGCAGTACACACCGAGTGTGTTCATCTTGCATTGATCTAATATACCCATGCAAACAGTTTCCATACACAGAGAAAAATGTTGCCTTTTTACTTCATTCCTTGATCATTTTTATTTTAAAATGTTCTAATGCCCTCTTCCAAAAATTTAGCTTTGGAACAATCTATATGTTTTAAAGGAGGGCCATTATGTATTTTTCAAGCACATAGTGCCATTTTATAGCAAAATTAAGTCACAATGTTACCTTCAGGTCTAAAAATGCTGCATATATCAAAAATAACTTAAAAGGAATTTGACTTTGCAATCTGACGCCTTGAAATTGGCCACTGTCCCTTTAAAAAGCTCCTACTCTGACAGCTCACCTTCAGGACATCATGACAACAATTCTCCTTCATTATACTGTCAATAATCATTCTGTGACGCTTTTCACTAGGAAGTAGTTAACAAAAGCTCAGCAGACGCACAGTTCCATATGTTTGCTAACTGCAGTTGCCGCTAGGCTAGAAGAGCTATGAGGGGGAGGAGCTTAAGCTAAATAGGCAGAGCTTTGTATGACCAAGCATTTAGGCACCCCCGAATAGTTGCCATGGGAGACACAAGGATTGCTCAAACATGTATGAAAGAGTCAAGACAACACTCCGGGTATGTTTTGGATGAGGAAATATAACATGACATAAAGCACTTAAAGGTCAACTTTACATAACAACTCTCCTTTAAGTAATGTAGCCTTCTGAATGCTCTGAAGCCCTGCAACTCAAGAACATCCTAATAAAAAGAACATCTGAAAGCTGCTCATCTGTCAGACTTCATATAAAGACTTTGCTAAGAAAGAATGACTTGAAAGGCTACAGAAACAATCCTGGGTTCAGACATGCTCTTGGCTTTATAACGACTACAATGGATTTATTGTGGGAATTTTGAGAACAAGCTTTTTCTCCCTTTTCTCATACAGCATAAAATAGTGAAATGAGTGTTAATAAGCCACGTAAGACCCAACCTTCGATAGAACATTCATACAGCTGTCATTAACGGAGAGGTCCTTTTCATTTTTCACTGGCTGAAAAATGTCTTGCTGATTTTAATCAGCTTTAGTGTCATTTGTTTGCCTAAGTTTTGGACCTGGGACCCGCCCAGTCATATGACAATAGACCAACTTAAGTGATAACTATGAGATCCGCCTCTTCTGGTTCTTTGGTGTGATTCGTCCTTACATTATCTTGGATTGAGTCAGTTCTAGCCTCATGACCTTCTTCCCACACGGCCGAGTCCAACCCTGCTGGTGCTGATAGGGAATGCGGTGTGAGGGTTCTTCCAAGCCCCTCGTACTGACCTTGGTTGCTTGCAGCTTCCGTGATGGTGTCTTGAGACGCCGAAGACAGAAGCCCAGAACGCTCGCCGTCGTTCTGCGCCTCGCCAAAATATGACTTCTTTGGGCGACCCATGACTGTCCTTCCTGGAAACGAGTTCACAAAGAAAACACATTTAAGGATTTTACGAAGCTTGTTTCCAACGATGTCTGAAGGAAAGGTGCATCTCAGTGAATTGATTTCACTAATTCAGTCCTAAAAGTGTATTTATCCAATGATTGAATTTCAAACAGATGTTTTCAAGGTTTGGAAAGTGCTTGATTTCTGTATAAAGTCCTTTAAAGTGCTTGACATTCAAACTGCACAGTTTGGTAATAAGGTTCAATCTAACATTTGATTAAAAGCCTACATTTGGAAAGAGTTACTTATAGTTGAAACCAGATGTTTAATGATAAGGCTTTTTTCTCACTATCTAAAGTTAAATCAAAGTAAACTTCTCTTTTTAAGTCAGAATTACCAAAATTATTTCTATGAGCTGAATGCCAGAAAAACGCAAGAAAATTTTTTTTAGAGATTTTT
The DNA here is from genome assembly GCA_903067095.1 of Girardinus metallicus. Lineage (NCBI taxonomy): Eukaryota > Metazoa > Chordata > Actinopteri > Cyprinodontiformes > Poeciliidae > Girardinus > Girardinus metallicus. Next base: position 4,611 of record CAEGAE010072162.1, read on the forward strand.
TTTGTAACTTTTTTAGACAAGTCAATTATATGGCATCTGTGAGAGACTTTTCAGAACATAAAATTTTATTATATTGTAGTTTACCTTATTCTTGATACTATCACAATACCTTAATAACAGTAATAAATTTCAATAGTGAATTGTCTTTTTTAATTCCATTTGTATTGTTTTTATCTCCAAAGCGTGGTGCTGCGAAAGTTTGAAAACTAACCCTGAAAATGCATGAAAACTGCTTGAATTTTAGTGTGGGAAAAGTTTACTAACCTTGTATGCAGCAGGTTTAAAAAGAAAATGTACTGAAAACTTTCTTATTATGTATATGTGCAAAGTTGCAGTTGACATTAAATTCTTCCCAGATGTCTAAAACAGCCCATCTAACTCACACATGCATTACTATTACTACTACAATAAACAGCATTTATAAGGACTTTATGCTAGAGAGTTTGGGTAATATTCATAAGGTGTTAACCGTGACTGGAGTTGGTGCTTAGAGTGACCCCGCCCCCACATTAATCCAGAAAATTGGCTCCTATCATTCCTAGTGATAAGCCCCTCCTAAACAGAGATAACATGAGCAGTGTCCTACCTGGGCAGAGGAGAAAAACAACTGAACTGTTGCTCAGTGTGCCAAAGTCCTCTATTCAGAGTATTAAGAGTATAGAAACGAACAGACTTTTCAGAAGCCTGACATTTCTGTTTAAATTTTTTTATTGATTTTATGCAATATTTTAACTTTCTGGTACATTTTGGATTTTCATTCTTTGTAAGACATAATCATCAAAATTACAAAAAGTAAAGGCTTGAAATATTTTACGTAATGTGTAATGAATTTATATAAAAGATGACTCTCACTTTCTGTAATGAAATTTTTTTCATGACATTTTAATTTTTTCATGTGCCTGGACTAAAAATCCATTTTTATTGCTTGTATATTAATCAGTGGTGAGAATCAATCTCTGCATTAATTGCAAGGTATGGAATTAACTAACTCACTGCAATGAATCACATTTTAATCAGAAAATTTGGCAAAATTGTTTTTGAAATATATCATCACACTTTGTGTTATGACTCTATGTAATGAGCTTTAACATTGAATAAGGTTATGGAAATAAATTCACTGACTCATAATTTTCTAGTTCAATGAGATGCACCTGCACATCAGCGAACATGAAGGACTTACCAACATTACGAACTTGTTCAGAAATATCTGCTCTGACATCTGAGATGTCCCACATGGCCATAAAAGAGTGAAAGCAGGAGACCTCCTCTGCCTCCTGGATGTAAGGTTTGTAGGTAAAGCTGAAGTGATGAGCGATGGCTGCGAGAAACATCTCGACGCAAATGATGAAATCCTAAAGGAAACAATGCAGCTTGGTTTGTTTCACAACAGTATTGAATAATTAGATATTTCATCTGCGTTTTAACAATGTTGGCCTACCTGTAAGCCGGTAGCAACAGCCTCCACACTCTGCCAGTCCCAGGTACGTTTCTCTGAGATTATTCCCACTTTTACCAGCAAAGCAATCAGCACAGCTTGCCTGGGAACATTTACAAAGCCTCAGTTTCCTCAAACAGATACAGATTACCTATACATTGACATGAAATATCAGCAATAAAGAGAGATTTACCAAAAAGAGACAAACACCACCATTTTGACACACAAGAATTTCCCCACTGGTTTGATGGGACTCAGCTCATCCCTCAGAGCCCGATAGAACAGAACCAGGCAGTACATTGCAAACTGGAACAAAATGAGAAATGTCAACAAAAATCTAAAGTTTCAGACAGCCAATTATTTAAAAGAACAGCAACACATTTACCAGCTGTGACATGTTGTTGAAAATAACCAGGTATGTCCAGGCATTTTTAAAGCTAAAATTGCCTTCGTCATAAACGTCACACAGCTGACAGATCCTAGGAAGAAACACACGCATTAATTTATCACTATATCACAAGCCAAATAATTTGAGTTAAGAATAAATAGGGTGCAATAAAATTTGAATTTACTTACAAAGCGATCACTGTTGTGACGGGTCTTACCACCGTGTACTGCAGGACTCCCAGTTTACATCGCAACAGCAACACCCTGGTTAAACAAGAAAAAAGAAGAATTTATTGAAGACGAGGCCAAACTACGATGGGCACGAGCCTTCATAAAAACTATCAGAAACACAAAGTAAGAAATATTCAAACTGAATCAGAAATTATTAAATAAAAGTATCAGCAAATGCTATGTGAAAAGTTTTAGCCTTCTCTATTAAAATGTATATAAATGTTTCACATCCAAAATCTAAATATTACATAAAAAAAAGTTAGGTGGTCTTCAGTAAGTGTGAACTGTTGTCTGACGTGAACAACAACAAACTATTCAATTAACAAATTCAGTAGTCACATGGATGACCTTATAAAGATTATAACAAACTGATAAGTTCATGGTTACTACCTGAAAGGTGTCCAGGTGTTGTGGCTGCAATGAGCCCAATTAAACCAAAGTTTTGTTGCATTCAAAATTTTCTGGAATTTCCTTTATGACCCTTCCCAGATTGATTGACTGCCATTCTTAATGTCTCTCTTACATCGTTCCTTCGTCACATTGTGGAAAATCATCAGACTACCAAACTTCTTTAAAGAGTTATTTACACTTGTTTATGATTACTTACTAAAATGCCTTCATGTTTGTAAACAGTTAGCTTCCTGGCGCACTCTGCTAGTTTTTCCACCAACACTTTCTGTATTGGGTCAAACTTTATGATAAGTAAACGTGCAAAATGACAAAATGTAAAGTGCTCAGCGGTGACCTAGAAGATAAATACATTTTTATTTCTTATGTCTTAAGACATAAAACATGTTTTCTTTTCACCATGACTGCATTTGTAACCAATACAGACGCACCACTGTGGCTAACTTATTACAAATAGGACAAATCTGAGCAAACAAGCTGGTAAAATTATTGAATTTTCACCAACAGAGTGAGAATTCTTAAAAATAAGAGATGTTTTACATTACGCAAAGCAAAAACAAATGAATTTGATAAATTGAAATGTTGGAGAAAAGAACTGGAGGTCGATTATTAAGACAATTACGTTTTAAAAACACCAATCATTCAGACACATTTTAAATCTAATCTGTGCTTTAACTAATAGTATCACAGTGGGAAGCACCACATTTTTTTGTTACAACTGTAAAACTGGTTTTATTATTAATGGAACTCACTCTCCCATTGGCCAGGGTGGGCAGCAGCAGAGCGGTGGGAGGTGCTTCTGCTGCTCCTGGACCTCCAGCATCATCACCAAGCTTGGATACTGACGCTCCAGGTAGTTAAGCAAGAAAGTCATGAAGTTATAGATGACATAGGCCTCATAGCATTCTCTGCACGTGTCCACATAAATTGCTATACTGGGGTACTTTAGCGCAATCCACTGGAAAAAACAAAAGACAACTGCTTCAGGCAATTCTGCAGAGAATGTCATACTTCTTATTCTTATAATCATATTTAAGAACTATGTATGTCAAATAAAAAACACTTTTTTTAAATAATTTGACTCACGCTGTCCAAGCTGTAGATTGGGACCATCCATAATATCCTAAAATAATAAAAACAATTGTGATAATAGTAAAAATATTGTTTAAAAATTCAGTACTTTGTTGGGTTTTTGTAGCAGACATGACTTACCTGATAATAGGCTTCTGGAGCTCTGGTTGGGTGTAGTGCACCAGATGCTGGAGAATACCCCATAATGATATAGGTATGGTCATGAAAACAAAAATCCCAGCAATGAACCATGCTTTGTTGTGAGTTCCAACCTGTTATTAGATGAAGAAAATTGCATAAATAGAAATATAGTGTCAAATTTTCATTTGGGTCAGCTTTCATAATATACAGACTAGCAACGCAACAGCTAGTCATCAGCTGATTACTGAGCTTCAAAGGATAAAGAGTTTTGGAAAACTTTCAGATTAAAAATTGATAAGCTTTTTAACACATAATCTTCCTCAATTTTAAAACCATTTAAATGAGATTCAAAAGAAAGAGTTGTTGTAACCAGAGAGTTTTGTTCGGTTGTATGGAGCATAAAAAAGCACAGAGCTCTCCACCTGTTGTTGCACAACTGCCAATCAACTGACTGAAACAGGGTTCCAACACTTATCCTCACTGAAGAAAAAGATAAATGTGAAAATTTATGAATATTTCCTGTTGCAAAAAAAAGACAGAACTAAATTAGTATCACCTATTAAGATAATGCCTGTGTTCTCACTAAAACAAGAAAGATAGCTACCCATCACCATAGTTCTAAAATCCTTACACTGGCTCCTTATAGCTCAAAGAATAGACTTTAAAATACGTTTGATAGTTTATAAATCACTGAATGGCTTAGCACCAAAATACAAAAACATCTGATGTCACTGTATCAACCTTCCAGGGCACTTAACTCAGGTGTTCTGGTTCCGGTCTAATCTGCATTCCCCAAACCAGAACCAAACATGGAGAAGTAGCATTCAGTTTTATGCTCCTCTAATCTGGAAGATGCTTCCAGAAAACTGCAAAATAGCTGAAACACTGAGTTCCTTTGAATCAAGGCTAAAAATCCACCTGATTAGAGTTATCTTTGATTAGTAGTAACTGGATCATTGATCAATGTCTGACAAAATGTAATAGTTATTACTTATTTCCTAATTGATGACAGTATGATATTTTTATTATGTAAAACACTTTGAACTGCCTTGTTGATGAAATGTGCTGTACAAATGAACTTGACTTAATTGTGCTTAACACAACAGTATACACATAGCATGTCTGACTACCTGAGCAGATTGCCTGACTAATTACACCGGTGTTACTCTATAAAGAACTGAACAGTAAAAAGGTACAATACTCCGTGTTTAAAAACATACAACTAAATTAATATGCTGTTTATTAAATACGTTTCTTAAGTCGTTGTATCACAATAACCATTACGTGTTGCATATAACAATGAAAATGAACTTACCCCAGATTTCTGTAGCTCCCAGATGACCAGCGGTAAGACGACAATTAGCAACAAAATATACAACACAACGACCAGCGGCCGAATCCATCTTCTCCAGTCCCCACAGGAGCAAGGCATCTTGTCATGAAGTCGCCACAGGGCCTTTAAACAGTCCCCTGATCCGATGATAAACACAAGAACCTGTGGCTAACGCCTTTACCTTCTGTAGCAGCTTTAGTCTCCCATTAATACCCCAAATGTCTTACTTAGTGCCTTCCCAGCAAATCTTTCTATTCTACATCTACACGGTAAGTCCTTCTCTAACTCCGCGTTTCACCTAAGAAGATACAACTGGTGTTTTATTAACAACTCATGTGACTCAAGTTTGCTAACGTTAGCTCGTCAGCTGATTCATCATGTAAACAAACCGATCGACGAACCATGCTTCCTGGATGGGTTAAAGCTACAGACTAATAAGCACGTCGGATTAAAAACTACAAAATCGTCGTATACTTTAAAAAAAAACAAAAAAACAATAACAGACTTTAAAGAAAGTCGACGTTGGTAGGTACTAAAAGTTTCTTATCAAGAAGTAACCGTAACTAAACGTACTCTTCCGGGTTTCTCTGGTTACAGTTCCGCCATTCAATTTGATTGGACACTGAGTGGGTCCGCTCGTTGTTGGTTCGTCGAATGAAGAAAGTGTCTGTCTGTTTATCCTTTTTACAAATAAATTTGATCAAATATAAATCTTAGAAAGTGTTACATAACAATGTTTTATTAATAATTCCATTTAATAATAAATGCAACTCAATTAATTATTCCCCAGGTAGCAAACGAATCTTTGAACGAACGTAGTCTGAAAGTCCAACCTAGAATATTGGGACCTGATGTTCACCAAAAGTTTTTCATATTTTTAAAACGTTTAAAGCTGTCATTATTTATTTGCCAAATTTCTATTTTTTTTTTCTTGTTACAAAAAGTGCACATTTCTGAATATTGTTTAATTGTTATCTGATCGTTTTCCTTTTTTTTTTTTTTAATAAATGTAGCTTTACAAAATTTTCCAAACAACCTTAGGCACTACAAAGAACTCCTTTGTATAGTTGTGTCTACGCACGAAATTTATTCAATTTTAAGATTTTGTTTCTTGTTATTCCTGCACAATTACAGTTATTTTAATTCCTTACCTGTTGGTGGCAGTAATGTTTGCTAATCGCTATTAACGTCAAGAAAAAAAAGAAGACGACAACGAAGAAGCAGCGTGCCCACACTTCCTGTTCACTTGAAACAGCGGATTGTCATTCCGCAACTTCGCCATGTCTTCGGACGACTACCGGGAGGCAATGCCACGGGACTCTTCCTCTTTTCTTTGAAAACCAATCGTATTTTAATTTTTTCAGTAAGTTATTGTTCAATTATATTCTATTTTAAGAGTAAAAATACACCTGGTTGACTCCCAGCCAGCACACCTACATGGGCAAACCCATGTGGGGCCATCATGGAAACCGCGACAAACCCATTTGGGTCCCATATGGTCTTCCCTCTTTTTTCCCATGTGGGGCCCACCTAGGTGTGCTGGCTGGGACTGGTTTGATAATGTGTGATATACTTTTTTTCTGTGACAAGTGTGAGGCTCTTTCTGTTATTTTTCCAGTGCTAATCTTACCAGATAGTTATGTCTAGAGTGGTTCACATAGTTAATCGTGAAATATTGCTGCACCAACCTCAGTCTGGTCTCCTTTACTTACTGTTGAGAAAATTCTAATGTATAAACCTCCTGTTCGTTTTGATTCTCCCATGTCCACGGGTTCAAGCAGGATCCCACGTGGCAGGAGTTGGATCACACAAACGGACACATATCGCTGTTCAACTTCAACAATCATGACAATTTATTAAACAATGGACAACATAAAACTCACGCAATGCATCGCATAGCAGACAAACTGATCTAGAGACATTTTACTTGAGACATAGACAAATACTCACGCAACAACAAACATTTCAGAGAGAAAAGCCTCCCGAGAACCCTCCTAGTTCTGATTGTTCATTTCCGCGCCTCGTCTTTTATGCAGAACAGGTTGGGTCCTCTGGCTGTATGTAAATTAGATGATTTACAGCTATGGGAACATTGGTTTTATGACAGGAATAGCCAGAGTGTTATCTATACGACCGGAATGTTTTCATTAGCCTCACAGAGGTCTATTTATCACCCCCTGTGGAGAACCAAAAGGTCATCGGAAACTAAAGGAGACACTGTGACCCAATAAATGAAGCCTGAATATAGTTTTAACCTAAATTTGAGTCTATTTAAAACAATGCTATTTAAGTCCAATATTTTAAGCACGTAATTAGAATTAAGAGACATTAAACTTGGATAATTAAGCTAATAATTCCAACATAGGCAAATGGCGGCGGCACTTTCACTAGCCTAGGCTTCGCTGTTTTGGTTTTTTCTTCCTTTTCTTTCTGTGGTAAGTCTGCTGCTCTCTTCTTTTTCCAGTGTTAATCCTGGGCAGTACTTATTTCTAGAGTGGTTCACATAACTAGTTAGTTATCAAATATTGCAGTACCAATCCAGTCTGGTCTACTCATCTGTTTGTTGCCGGTGGCTACTCTGTGTATATTGGGCAGGCAAAATGGCGACAGAGGTTTCATTAGCTTATTTTGCGGTTTTGTTTTTGTGCACTTGGAGAAGTTTTTCTGTGGAAAGGGAGCTGCTCTTTTTCCAGTGTTATTCTTAGATTGCAAGAATGTGGTTTTCCAGAATTATTTTTAGACTGCAATTCTTCTCAGTTTGATGAATGGCCTTATGTGCCCTTTGTTAGCTTGATTTTAAAATACCTTCTGAAAAGTTTTAAGGTATCAGTCAGTCTGCTTAATTTTGCATTAACGATGGCCAAAAAATATTTATTCACTTCCCAGACCTACTCTTAGAAACGTGCTTGCATTGCTGCCAAACAAAAATTGAGTACTTGATGATCCTGAACATCATGAACATTCTCCTGCATTTCAGCACTAAAGCTTTGCCATGCTTTTGAAAGTTTATAGTTGTTCTATGATAATAGCACCATCAATGATTGTGAAACTGAAAATAGACTTGCAAAGGACATTTGGGTCTTCTGTAGATGATGATCATGGCACTGTTCATCGTGACCATCACGCCATGGTGGTATACATAATTATTATTTATACTTTTGAAAAAGGGTTTTTCATGTCAAATATTTTTTCTCTTTTTTTATTTGTTTTATTTCAGTCTTTAAAATTCAGAATTTTCGCATATCCTTATTATGGATTTAATGAGGTTATGTGACCTGAGAGTACTTGATATATATGTAATTTGCAGACATGACAATTTCAGCAAAATCAGGGAATCTTCAGAATGACAGTTGCTTTACAGCTAAGAGCAGCTGCCTGTACTCGTGTCATTGTAATACGTTTATCCTGGGAACAAGTGAAATGACATATTAAACTTGGACTGCTTCTGATCTGCTTCTCAGATTGAAGACGACACCTCCTTCTTCCAGTTAACGTCTTCTCTTCCATTAGAGGTAAGCCCCTCCCTTTCTGCCAACTCAATCACCGGCTGTAGAAAATGGACTAAACCCAGTCATTTTGCCAATTTACGTTGCACCTGTTTTTCATGTATTGCGTGCAACCACTAGATGGCACTGTGATGTCAGTATTTATACATATAAAAACGTTCAGCAGTTCTATATTTCTGGCGTTGTGGTTATTTTTAAATGGTGGTATTCACATTGAATAAACTTATTTTCTCAGTGTGAATTGTGGGTATAAAGACAAACAACTTTAAAAATGAAATTTCTTATTTCAATTTGAGTTATTATCACTATTATTATTGTTGTTGTTGTTATTCATTCTTGACCTGGACACAAATATGCCTAAAAATAGTTTTTAAAGCTAGCAACAACAACAAAAGAGTATTGCTTATTTAAGAGATCTGTGTGGCAGTATGAATGTTTGTTTTATTGCTAAATCAATTTTTATAAAAATATACACTTGGCCCAGTACGAACTTCAGCAAACAGCAGTTTTTGATTTATTTTTTAAAGCATTTCTGTTCATCTAACTAAATAAATATCATTTTAATAGCTAAATATAATTCTGTAAAGGCCAAGAGGGGATCAGAACAGCACTGTATTGGTTGGCCTCGTGTTCTGTCAGCATTCATTTATAACAAAGACAATTAAACTTTCCTTATCTTAACCTTTAGATATTGCACAGTTGCACAAATAGAGAGTAAGAAATTACACAAACATACTCATTAAAACTGTGGCTAGATTGCACTTTAGGTTTAGAACTTACGAGATTAATACAAAATTAGATGTTTTCAAGAAGTTTGGACATATAATAAACTGAAGTAAAAATATATATTTTATTTACTTAACGACATGACAATATTCAACTTTGTGACCTTTTTAGTCACTTTTAGTGTTTTGCTTAGAATACACAGGTTTCTAGAGCATCACTGTGCAATCTGAACATACCTACAGCCTGTTTTCCTTTTTGTGCATGCATAAATACATTTGCACACACAGTTTTGTACAATATGAGGGGAGACAGAACTTTCCTTACTGTTGCACCACATCTCCTCAGCCCCACAGTCACTGAAATCACTGGTTGTTACAGGACAGATTGTTCATTAATTTTGAATCAATCCTTTTGGCTTTTATAAATTAGAAATGGTCCTTTCCACAAGTCCATGGCTGATAGCTCGGAGGGATTGTCAGTGTGAAGTGGCACACAGTGCGACGTTAAGGGCAGAGTAGATAAACATGTGTTGCATTTGATCGAACCCACATGCACATTTTGGCATGAAGGATGTGGCAGCCTTTACGTCTGGCTGAATCATATAGGAGCTCCTACAGGATGCATCTTGTAGGAAATGTGCATAAATAGATGAAGAAAATGGATGGGTCTGAAGAATAACAGTAATCAATGTAGAGCAAAAGGAGGAGACATCCTGTCTAAATCATGACACAATCTATCAACTAAATTGCACTTCCTTCCTTAAACATTTACAAAACACAGCAAATTTTAAACAGTTGTGTATTTATTTTTAAGATGTCTGCCTTATTTGGTTGGGAAATGTTCTGACTTAGTGGGGATGTTTCAGTTAAATTCAAGATGTTATTCTGGAACAAAAGCAGAAGAGAAATTGGGGAGGTGAACCTTGTCAATATGTCAAAATGTGATTGTTGTCAAATAAAAAAAATACATTCTTACCTTTCAGGTAAATCAGTCTTGTCATTTTGAAAGTGATTTTTCTTCACAGAATAATGTGAGATTTTTTTTTTTTTAAATGTGTTTACTGTCAGATAACTAAGTGTAAAAAGCCTTAGCATGAATTTCACTTCTCATAACAGTTGCCCAATTGAACATGAAAAGTAAAAATTTGACACTGGCACTATTAAACGTATTTAATTCTAACTGTTTAGAGAAGATTAACTCTAATATATTTCTCAGCTGATCAGAAGGATGTCTAATATAGGAACTTTTAGTAGTTTCTGACTTCCCTCATCTGCAGGGTAAAAATATAATGTGACTTCCATCCATTGATCCCAAAGGAAAAATGGCTTTTTGTTGACAAGCTTCTCCCTTCCAAAGTGTTAAATATTTGCAAATATAAATATAGAATTATTTTTGAGTGTAAAATTTATAACACAGGTCTGAAATTATAAATAATTTAAATGTGACCTAAATATAGCATAAATGAATAAATAAATATTTTAGATCTATAAATAAGTCCAGAGTTAACTTAAGGGCAGGGGGAAAATAATATTTTCTCTCCTCCCCTCACAAAGGCCCTGGGAAACCTTGCTTTAAAGCGACTGGCATTTTGAACCCTTTGAAGTATCAGGACATTTTAAATAAAACCTTTAGTCTGTACCAGAAAAACTTAACTGGCTTTTCATCACACTTTTCAGCAGGATTGGCCAAATTATGACTGAAATGGTTCAAACAAAAAGTCAACCCTTTCCCATGGTCGTGTCAGTCCACAGATATGAATACTAAATGGTTAGCCGAAGAGACTATAAAAGACGACACAAGACCTGAATGATCGTTTGTATTTTTGTGTATGTGAAAAGTGTCTCATGAAAAAAACAAAATGCTGAAACCTCAAATCAGTTGCATCATTTATAAATTAGGAGCACTAAAAATAAAAAAGTTCATGTGGACGAAGTTTTCTGTTTCTGTCCTTGAATGCAGCCTCTTTAGTTCTCTAGAGAGGTAACGTTCCCAGATGAGGGGGCAGTTTATTTTAAGTAAGTACCACATTCTGTCCAGCTGCTTCAAATCCTCAACATTTAAGTTTGAGACTTATGTCTCTTATGTTTAGGTCACAACAGCAGGACCCCCAATGTCCCTCTGTGTCCTATATATGTTACAGCCAGAGTGTGCTAATCTCAAGTGAGCCTGTTCTCCATATTTTGCTGTAGGTTTTACTGTCTTAATGATTAAAGTGTTTCAACTTGATTTATTCTTGTTAATAAATTCTTCTATTTTTGAGATAAATTGATTATTACTGTATGTGTTTAGTAGTTTGCTGTTCAAGTTCCAGTGTTCAACGTAAACTCATTATATTATTATTTAATATCTACGCTTTATCAAGCAATCATGCATAAAAATTAACAAACTATTTGGGTATTGCCTGATAATCAGATGGTGCTCCGACTTGGTAATTTTATAAATTACTAATTTTGTTAATATTTTCCCTCGGTGTTATTTACAGATATTCACAGTCAAACCAAAACGGTTGTTGGACATATTGCTCAGATGACATACAAATTGCATGTTCTAAATAAATTAATACTAAACTATGAAAAAATATTATTTATGGTTATTGTTGCATTTTACACCAAAATCAGATAAAATAAACATGTTAAATAAAAGCCAAATTCCACACTAGTAGCAAAATGTTTCACATCCAAACTTTGATGTTATCAACTAAAGATATTTATAACAATGACTAAAAAAAACAATACAACCCTAAAGCTTAACTGATCTGCAGTAGATACTAAAAGGTTTCCTCACATTATGCGCTCTATCAACTTTGGCTCTTTGTAGCTGAGATTGCGGTAATGTGAAGTAAGTGCTGACAAAGCGTTTCTTTTCCCCCAAACATCTTCCAAATAAAGAACTAAAAAAGGCATGTTACACAACATCATCCCCATTTGGGCCTAATTGTTTATTTTGTACAGCTGTCATTCATTGCTGTCACCCAAATTTATTTGAACAACAACCAAATCTTTATGAGCTTTGTACAGAGAAGCTCTGTGGCCTTTCGAGATCCCCTGTTATTTGTTTTTGGGTTTATTTCAACTCATTGTTGGCAGGAAGCAAGGTTCCCACCAAATTCCAGAAATAAATCATTCTCCCTCTCCTTAGGCTTTTCTCATACTCAGAGCATTCGCCTTCACCTCTATCCAGCCTTGCTCCATTGCTTCAGTCGAATAATATTTATTTGTCTATTTATTTTTCTTCCTCTGTGCCTCCTTTAATCATGGAGTACAAAGCAGTGCTTTCCAGTGTTTTGATTAACAGGTCCTCCAGGGTTGCGATAAGATAAATTAATGATTTTATATGAACAATATGAACAAAATGTTTATGGCCTGGCCGAAATTCATGTCCAAAACAAAGTCTGATAAAGTAACTGTTACAACGACTTTCTGGCTTACCAATAGGTGACATATATGGTGCTGTTAAATTTCTCCTTTTGAGAGAAAAAATAATATAGGATTAGGCTTAACATTTAAAGTAGATGCAAAAAGTGTCTAGAAAATTATCTTCTAGAAAGAAATGTTCTTATCTATTTGTTACTCGGTTTCGGAGGCACGTAATATGCTGTTATGACATTAGTAGACTAATGCAAACCTTTCTGTGGTCAAACTTTGATCTGGGCGGGAGAAATGCGAAGTGAATTACAAGTATCGAATTCCCACCATCCAAGCGGTTCACATCCTCTCTGCTGACATTAGCAACCCTAAGGGCTCAGTTTCGGAGTAGGTCACAGTGTGCTTTAAATCACTCCCAGACGCCTCTTTCACACAGACACAGATGAGAAACAGAAAAGATGCTTTGATTTCTTTGACAAACCACCATGACAGCTTCATAAAAAAAAAAATGAAACAGTTGGAAGAGAAAAGCGATTTATAGGTTTAAGCAGCAGCACTGACATGAATGTAAAACAATGAAAACACATTACTGATCACAGGTTATCACAAATCGCTTTGATGAATAGTGGTAAAAGTAAAAAAGACACTGCTTGTTCTTTTGTACACAAGTGTGCAAAACACCCAAGGTGTGCAAGTAATGGTGCACGTTCATGCAAGTATACGTTCAAACTCACAGGTTTGCATTTATTCACATATAAATGAAAGAATATACAATTATATGTACAGTGTTTAAGGAAGCTATTTTGGCTGGAGTAGTATTACTACAGAAAACATTAATCTTTTGCTTTAGTGTTAAGTAGGTGAGTATTTGTTCCAAGTCTCATGTTGAAATTGTAGCTAAAGTGGCCAAAATGTAAAGCTTTACCATTATTTTGTCTTGCAAAAGAAGTACAGTGGACCCCTGCCTATTTGCGGTTTTTTACTTCCAGATTTTTCAATGTAACGTAACTCCAAAGTATTTATGGAGCATTCAGCTATTTTTTAATTTTTTTTTTTGTAGAAAAAAATGCAACTGGGGCAGCTGAAATACCTATTGCTGGGTTTCAGATGACGTGGCACCGACGTCACCTGAAGCGGCTAGAGGGCCGGAAGTAAATGCAGCCTGTTCATTTCTGTTGATCCAACATCAAAATGCCTAAAGTCTGTGTCCTGTGCGGTTGTTCCAACCATTCCAATAGAAAGATAAACGTTATCTTTGTGTTTCGAAGGTAGTTTGACACAAGAGAGTTAATTAAAAAAAAAAATCAATAAAACGTACCGAAAAAAGAGGAGAAAAGTGGATGAACAAACTACAGCTAAAAACGGGAGGTGTGGAAACGAACAATGTTTGCAGCAACCACCTTCTAACAGGTAATGATCGCATCATTTAAATTGTATTTTCAGATGTTTATTGGACAGTTGCTTAGAAAGCCAAGCATTCAAATGTAAGGTAAGATGTATTATTTTTATGCCTTAGCGTGGTTGTCCTCAGAATGCTAATGTTGTTAGCAGCTAGCTCAGTGCCGAGTTCCAGACAGAAAATGTAATGTTTATTCAGTGGGACTTTCATGCTAAAAAAAAAAAGAAAAGCTAAATAAATTAAATATAACCTACCCAGTCATACAGTCACAGTAAGCTGTCACTATTCCCCCACATGCTACGTGTCAGGCCACAAACTATATTCGTGGCCAGACATGAACATGGGATTTCTGTAGGTCGGAGCGAATCCTTGACCTACATTGGACCTGAATCCAGCGTCCTACAACGACTCAACGTTAACATACAACTCCAGCAAGAATTTGGGTTTACAGAAGCTAAATAAATTTACCAGGAGATGCAAGCTCATAGAAATAACATGGGTTAGTTCGTTGTTAGCGGTAGCATCTAATTACTTAAAATAGCACAATTCACTACTCACTGGCAGAAACAAGTTGACAGCCATTTAATGCTTCTTTTGATCCTAAATGCTTGACCCAACTTGAAACTAAATGATTGTATTCTCCAGACTTTTGAAAACTCCTCTTATAATATGAGGTTTGCTGCTCCAGATAGATAGTTACGTGGATCGACACCGCGTAAATCCTCAAGATTATAAGAAAAGTCTTTTTTACAAGATAAAACGGATCATATCCTAAATATACACGTATTTTTTTCCAGACGTCTCATCTGTTCCAGCCTATTTAGGGCATTACCATACTCCTGATCAATTTTGCTTTGTTTTGAACCAGAGAAATCCCCTTTCGGTCATCGGGGTCACGTGTCTGAAACCCAGCAACTATTTCTTGTTTGCAAAGCAGCCAATCCAGGAACCACTTTCGTTTTCCTTGGCAGTGATTGGCTGTACCGTCAGAGCGGAAATAAAATGCAAATTAAGATATATTTGGTGTTTGTACTATTAAATTGTTTAGGAGGGTTTCAAGTGTTTTAGCCATTTACAGCTGGTTTTGATCCCGAACTCCTTACAAGATTTACCGTTTTTCCACTGTACTTGTATTGAATCAAAAACATTCTAAATATAATAACATTGTGCACAACATTTATAATTAGTAAAATCCTTCACTTTTACATATGATTCTGGTCGATAACTGTTAGCTATTTGTTTCCTTTTACACAACCCTCCCATATTTTAGTTAAGCTTACTTCCTCTCCTATAAATTACCATACATTTCTTTATTTTAACTGGTGCTTATATGGATTTTAAGAAAATTATCTTCTGACTGTAGCATACTGGTATTGTAATGAAGCTAATGTTGCCTGAGTAAAATACTCATTACTACAACTATAATATAACACTTTATAAAATGAACTGAACTTATATAAAACCTGAACTTATATAATAGCTTCACTTTATAAAAGTGAAGATATTATAGAGATTGATGTTCATTTGGTTATACAAGCTTAGATGACACCTTTACTGTTGCATTTCTATGGTAAAATTCACAGTGTTGTGATTAAAAAGCGAGTTTGTCTTTTTTCAGTATAGATTTCTTAATGATTTGAACAGAAAATGTTTTTTTTTTTTTTTTTTGGAAAACCGAAGTATGTTGTGATGTGTTGCTGCTTATTGGCAAGAAACAGAAGCGTTTAGAGTTCACACTTGTGTTTTACCCAGAGATTCTTGTTGCAGGAACAGTGGTGTACATTTATGAAAGAATAGAGGGCAGGTTTTAGGTCACCTACCAAAAGGTCTCTCAGTTCAAATACCTTTTACACCAACATTCAAGAGAGGGAACAGCCCAAAGCTGATAGTTGGTATAGGTCAATTCAAGGACTTGATAGCTCAAGGAGACTCAGCAGCCGGACAATTAAGGCAGCTGCGTTGTTTGTTAGCATAAAGTTTCTCTCAATAAAAGAAGCAGTTTTATGTTTTATTTGCTTTCAGTACAAACATGAACTAATAAACCATAGATTACATTATTAAATGAAATCAATAACCACTTGCTCCAAAGATTTTCCATGCCTAAGGAAAATTAGCTGAACACTGACAAGTTTTTTTTTTCCTCAGTGTCTGAGCTAAATAACTGAGTGTTTGACTGCACTTACTATCTGATCTGTTATAAGTATTTTCCTTCCAGATCTGGTTTTCAACCATCACATGTCCAGCATTAGTTTATAAAGGACCCATTGTAGATGGTCCTATGGAGTGTGAGTGGCGTTATTGGTGGTGTCCTTGAAACAATCATGAGTTAGACACATGATAACACTGTTTCCATTAATATTTTTCATGCAACCACATCATAGCTGATTAAAGTAAAAAAAGTCAGAAGAAACTTGCTAGTTTTGACACAAGTGGCCATTTGCTAGTAGGGTGAATTATAGATACACTGCTCTTGCCATAGAGCACTTTTAATCCCTGTGCAGGGTTCCTGTCTATTAGATCTCAAAGCTTCTGTCTCTCACTAAATATTTCTTCTAACTTCTGTCTTTGTACTGGACAAAAAGCATTATTTTATCAAAAGCACTTATTTTATGAGCTCTCATTCAATCTAGAAATGTTGCCAGAATGCATTGTTTTCTCTTTAGCAACTTTCACCTGCATTGTTTCTTTTTTCACATATTTCACAGATTTATACATGGAAATTAATATTACTGGCATAAACTACAATCCCAAAACCAAAATAAAAAGCTGTAAAAGTGACTGCATATACATAGCCTTTAAAAAGAGTTTTGAAATAACAGGGTTGTAAGTGATAATCTTGCAGATTTATGCCAGTTATTTGGGAAGATTCTTAGTACTGCAAAATCTTGTAACCCTTTACTTTTACTATACACAGGTCTGTGTTCACATAATAACACTTACGTTTTTCTACTGCCACAGTTTTATTTTTGTAAAAATCTTGAGGGATAAAAAAAGAACAGTATCTAGCTAAATGCAGTAAGTATAGGTCAAATAAATTGCAAACCTTCAGTCTTGATGATTATTGTCATTTGAGTCAGTAACATGCCTGTTCGGTTATTAATCCCAGTGAGTAGCAAACTTCTGGGAACAGCATGTACACATGTTGCAACATCGTTCTCTCCGACCGCCAGCAGACAGCCTTTTCGTTCCTGTTGCATCCTTCCCAGTGGTGCTGCCCTTTACAGGAACAGCACGCCTGGGTCCTGATAGAGATTAATTTAGAGTTCAGCTGTGTGCCTTTTAATGAGTCCTCCTCCTCTTCGTCATCATCCTTCTCTTCCTCTGAGGCTGCTGTGTCACTGCCTGTGGGTGTGGAAACAGGGGTGGGGGTTTCTCAGGAAGCTTGGCCCTTCTGCGAGATTCAGGAACCTTACTCCGTGGTTTGTTCCTTGTATTCCAGTTCAAATATTCTTTCTTCCAGATGGATCTGTTCCTTCAGAGTCTAAATTATGCTTTCATATAAGTTTTTATTTTCATATTTACATTTTACTTGCGCTTTGAACTCATTAAAACCTCCAGAGAGCTATCAGTTGCTGTCTTTCCTGATACTTTTGTCAGTGTGGAGGTTGTTGGGTTCTGGACTTTTACACTGGATACTGGTACCATTCACGAGTCCAATGCTGTTCAGTTGGTTATCAGAGTAACACCAGCAACACAAGCACGACTTGGAAAACATAAAAAGAGAGAAAAATGTACATTTTAGCATGGCTGTATTTATCCTTGGGTTTTTCCATATGTGAACTTATCTCTTGTTTGTTCCCACAAAGCCCCTTTAACCTCCAAAGTCAGGCAAAGGTTTATCTTGGGTAACATTCCTTTGACAGATATTTACAGACTGTGACCTCAGCCTGTGACGTGACTACATATATCATCAGGCTGCTTTGGCTTTTTGCTCATGGCATGTCATCACTACGAGGCCTCTGAGTCATGGACAAGAGGGTTGAATTCACTGTTTGTGCTACAGACCAGTCTAGCTCAAAACAAACATGATGCGGGGGTTATATGTTAAACATAATCATTTATGTGTATATATGTGTCTATGTGTAATAAGAGAGAACCTCACCTTGAAGCAGTTTTTGAACTTCTTGCTGACAAAGTATAGAATGATGGGATTTATGCACGAGTTGATTGTTGCCAGGTTGATGCCGAGGTGATCCAAAACCAGCAGGAAGCTGAAAAGATAAACATATCTGACGATAATAAAGTATTCGCTCTTAGAGAACTCATTTTTTGTGAAAGTTGTGACGTCAAAACATAGTTGCCCCCACACATTTTTCAGTTTTTGTTTTTGTTACACTGCAAATGTTTTAGATCCATCCATCCATTATCAGTATCCACTTATCCTTGCAAAGTCAAGTGGTCACTGGGAGAGAGGCAGGGTACATCCTTGACAGGTTGTGTTTTGGATAACTATTTTTTTTACACAGTGTAGTTTTCAAATGAATTAATGATTCATTTGAAAACTACACTGTGTAGTTAAAGGAAAAAATACACTGTGTAGTTAAAGGAAAAAAAAAAAGCAATACAACTGCCTGAAAAGGCAGATGCAAAACAATGTCACAGCCATATCAAGACATCCAAACACAGATATTCCAGTAAGAAATTACCTGAGTAGTTCACAGCGCATGTTGTCTTTGGGGCGGTAAATCATCTTCTTTAGAATCCTGCTGAGGTGCAAAGGGAACCAACAGAGGGCGAAGATCAGCACAAGGCAGAAGACAGCTTTGGCCACCTCCCTTCTCTGCAAAGTGAAACACAAGATAAGATTCCACCTTGTAAAGAGGAGGCTTAGAGTCGTAGTTTATTTGAAGACAAAATCAAAGTATTGCCCAACCTGTTTCAGGTGTTCACTAAGCGCAATGCGGAGGGTGCCATTCCGGTGGTTTAGCATCTCACAGGTCATGAGAGTGTAGAAGATGGCAGTGCAGATAAGTGGGACACAAAAGTAAAAGCCAAACAGCCACCAGTCTTTTGCGTCTGTGTAGAACTAGAGAGAGGCAAACACAGTGATGGACTCTGTTACATCTGAACTGCATTTATTTCAAGGTTTACAGTAGTTTGGTCACCTTAGAATTGAGTATCTGGGGCTGAAAGCATCTCAACAGCCAATGTTTTGCACAAATCCTTACCCAAAGAGTAGTCATCTGAACTTTTAAGGGCATATTCACACTAGAAAAGTCCTTTGGTCAGGACCAAAGGCGGACTTTATTTTTTTAATTTGATGTGGATTGCATTTAAATTGAGATTTTTAGCATCCGAACCAAAACTTGTAAGCAAGGCCACGCAGGTAACAAACATTGCGTTGGACAGAAATGACGGGGGACGGGACAGATAAAACCTGGAAAAAACTAACTTCGGAAGTCTTGCGTGCTGCCCATTTCTTTTGCACATATTTGTGCTGTGTCAAAAACAGCTAATACAGCACAAGTGTAATATTAATTTTGGAAAGGCATCTGCAAATTCAGCTGCAAGCTGAATAGGGCAAGATGACAACAGTGGCTCGTGAAGACCATACTGACATGTATTTCCTGTAGTTGGTCTGGATTAGGGCGAATCTGTGTTCACACCCAAAGCAAACTGCACTAGAATTTATTTGGAAGTGATACAGTTGTTTGGCCTGCACGAGGACTTGCTTGATTGTATTCACACGTGTACAAAAGGTCTGAAACAACAGGGAAACAAACTCTGATTCATTTACAGAGGACTAAACGTGTCAGGTGTGAATACATCCTAACTCAACTATGTTCATGGTGTAGCTATGATTTATACCTGAAACTGTATTTAAGTGCTTCTGAAAGTCATAATTCATTATTCACAGCGACACGGTGAAACAGTAGATATCCCACTTTTGCATTCAGTATTCAGAAAACACCATCTTGTTGTTGTTGTTTCGAAGTGAAGTTTATGGGAATTTTGCTCAGAAGTAGCAAATAAAGCTGGTTCCAATTATGCAGCGTATAATATAAGCCTGTGGTTCTGAAAACGTATGATAAATATTCTATCTTTAAAACCGAGAAGATCTGGTCTGGCCTTCTCACATAACAGTTGTTTTACTTTATAGCCCCACTCATAAATCGATCATTATGGGGGAATTTTGCCACCCTAAATCAAAGTGCCCACCACTGCCCAGTCACCACCCCATATATCATGCAGGGTGTAGAGAATTAAAAAGTAAAACGAGCAATTAAACTATAATAGATTCTCAGAAGTTGGCACTATATTGATATCTGGGAGAGATTACAACAGTTTTGAGCATGTGGAAAAGCACACGTGGCTACTTGAGGGCCAAGGCCCCCATAATTGCACTTGGCCTGCAATCAATTATGTGTGTCAGGCATGTGGGAAGGCCACAATCACAAAGAGAGAACAAGGAAGAAAAATGACTGTGTTCAAATCTGGAAGTGAGACTTTAAATATTGGCTGAATTTGCTAATTTTTCATCACTGAAATATCTTTTATAGACATTTTCTTTCTTGTTCTTTATATAATTGCAATGGATAGCAGTTTCAGTTGTTTATTGAACAACCACATAATGTTGGAGTTGATTGCTTCAGTGTTGCATTGATGCATTGAAATAAAGCTTCCAAACACAACCGAGATGCATGTCAGCTGTCCATTAAAAAGGACAGCTGTGTCAAAGAAATATTACGTCTTTAAGATGATGGAGTCATTACTCAACATTTTAGATTTCACTTCAAGTAGATTCAATGCAGGGTTGGACTTTATGTCTCTTCAGTCCAGTGTCCAGTGATGTCCATCCACACATCCATCCATTTTCTTCCACTTATCTGGGGTCGGGTTGCGGGGGTAGTAGCTTCGGAAGGGAGGCCCAGACAAGTGACTGGGGAGGGTCCAATGATGTTTCAGTTCTGTTTTCCAATTTTTTTTTAAATACCTACCATTGTACACTAGAGCTTCACTGTCTTGGCTTTTTAGTTTAATAAATGGTGAAATAGCAAAGAAAAAAATTGTTGAAATATTGTGCAATTTGAGTTTTTTTTTCTTTTTAGAAATTTTGATGTTCAAAGAAAGTGAAAGAGTTTTTTTGTCTTAACGGGCCAATTGTTGCAGTATTTAAACTTACAGGAAGGTTGAAATGTGGCTTACTGGAGTCTGCACTTAAAGCAGTTGGAGAATGTATTCGCTATTTGCATGTTAACTAAATCAGCTTAAACCTAAAGTGGTCTATAAAAACATTTAAATGGTCTATTTTAGTTTCTACCTCAGAGTAGAAACTGTGCCAGTGTAAGTGGATCCATCTGTAACATAAGGTTGTGTAACATAGGAAGTAATAGAATGCAAATCTGATGAATGTGTCCTATTAAGGGAGAAAACTTGTATTACCACCATTTGAGATCATTCAAAATCTGTTTTTGTTTGTTTGCTTGTGGACATATCGCTGAGTGGTGATCACACTAAATCTGGATTTTAAAATTTTATTTTGTAGTGCAACAAGAGGCACAGCCCGGAAGTGGATATCCTTTAGGCAAAGAGACTAAACTCGGTGAACTTGGTGTTTCTTATTGCTTCTCTTCTGTCAGAAAGCTAAATGCTGAGGTGGAACTGCAGTATGACAAAAATCCCCCCCCACCTTTTTTTTTCTTTCTTTTTTTTATTGCCGCAACAACCAGAACCACAGAGCCTCGGCACAATTTTGAGGTTGGTGGCCTCCCACGCATCAAACTCTACGCCACTGTCAAGTGCAGTGTACTTTGCTTCCACGCAGCTTAAGACTAAAAGGAGTGTTAAAGACAAGTGTCTAGCATTTATGCCATTTCTATTTCGTTTTACGTCATGTCCAAGAAGCCACATAGTTTTGTAATCTTTTATAAATAGTTCTCAATGTTTTCTGATAATCTTTCAGTTTTGTCTTGTATGCTGTCCATTTTAACTAAAGACAAAAATTAAAAGTCCAACAGAAAGATTTAAAATCATAAAATTTAGATTTTTCAAAGCATATTCACAAAAGTAATAATTGCAAGAGTAAAAATTATAACCTTGACTTTCAAAGTCGTAATCATGAGATGGAAAATCGCACTGTTTTTCTATGGAGGCTTGCTCCAGTATCTCATTATCATGACTTAGAATTTCATAATTATAAACTTGAAAATCTAAATTATGATGCTGGATGTCAAAACAGACTTTATATCTCATAATTGTAACTTTAAATGTCAAAATTTTGACTTTATATAACATAAATGATGTTGAAAGTCAAAATTATGACTTTAAGTTGAGATTATGACCTTCTATCTCAAAGTTATGGCTTGGAATCTCTTATAACCTTTAAAGTCAAAATTATATCAGTGTATATTAAAATCATAACTTTATATCATAGACATTGAAAGTCTAAAGTATGACATTAAAACTCAAAATGATGGCTGTTGGGCTTTTATTTTTTTTCTTTAATGTAAAAAAATGGGCATTCATATTAATGGCCAAAAAAATCTAAATATATAAAAAAAAATTCAACTTGGTAAAACATCACCCCTCAGATCACTTACTGTGTGCCAAGTTACCAGCCAACTAAAATACCATTCTTTTCTGTTAAGCTCAAATTGAATTGACAACAGAAAGAAAAGGAATAAAATGGCTTACCTTCATGAAATCGCTTTTTGGATTAAGCATGCAAGTGCGCATGGTGGTGTTGCTGAAGTTGAAGGTGACCATGTCGAAACAGACGGCCTCAGGCACGGCTAGGATGAGAGACAGCACCCAAATCGTCACGATCTCAATGACGGTGAGGAGAGGGATGCCCACTCCCTGCACTCGGCTCCAGGATGCCACGGCTCTGTACCTGTGTGACAGACAGATGCAAAGACGAAAGTCAGAGTTGCACATGGATAACCAAAAGGTTATTCACGATAAACTGCTTCTGTTAATTTAGCTGAAAGATATTATTCAGGAACAAGATTGAGAGAAACATAATGGATGGATGAATATTTCAAATTTGAACACTGGAAATGTAAGGTTAAGATTTAATTTATGTGTGAGAATGTGGGCTTCCTATAAGGTTTCAATAACCTGCGGTGAACACATATCCATTCTGTTATTGTGTTCCATCTACAATGTGTGATTAAACTTTAACTTTTAAATTCACATAACTTTGATTTTTATGTCCATTTTAGCTGCAAATAATCTCATATTAGTTTTGTTTTCAGCCACTTATTCATGAATAGCAATGAAAAATGCAATTTGTTTATTAAAAGCAACAGCTAACAAAAGTGACTTTCTGCCTGCCAGCATGTCAAACACAACAAAATGCTCTGTCAGCAGACAATCAGAATTTTAGGAATTTATGAGGAGAGATGATCAATTGTTTATTTTTAATATCTAATATTTATATTTTTGTGAAGCCTCCAAACAGGCTGGCCCATGTTGGCAGCGAGGTCTCTGTGTGTTGGCTTGTGTTTGCCACTCACTAAATAAATTGTTTGCTTGTTTGTTTCATTAATGGAAACCACTTGTCGAAATGTTTTAGTAAAACCGTGCATCAAGATTTTATGGCAAAAATAATATATTTTTCATGATACATTTGAATTTCCCTGTTCAACAACATGGCGGCATTTATATTTTACTAAGTGGAAATGTATCCACCTTTTCCTCTTCTTGTAGCAGTGAAATGAAACAAAGGTGACTAAAATAGATTGTAATATGTACGCAAATAGATTTGCTATGCAGTGCCAGGAACAAATGGAGATGATGTGCTTTTGAAAGCAACTGAACAGTTCCTGGACCTTCCTCATAATGGAAGTTATTAAAACTGTCTGGCTGGTTGAACCTCAGAGCCTTTTGGAGAAGGTTGAATCTTTTACTGCATCTTTGAAGCTGGATAGTGCATTAAGTGACATGCCAATGAACAACAGCACTTCAGGATCATAACTTATTCATTACAAAATATTTTAAGGCACTATTGAACTCATTAGCATGCTGGCTATCAATATAGCAAGTAAAGTTGACTTCACAAAGTGCACATATTGCATAGTAGCGCTCCATGCAAAGATGTGTAAAGCCAAATTGTGCAGAAGCATAGCTGTACAACTAAAAAAGGAGATAAATGCAACCTTTAATTGGAATATATCTACATAGTGTGGAAAAAAATTGAAGAAAAATGAACCGACCTTATATGAGATAATTGGAATATTCTTTTCATTATGAATCCAATAATTTTTCACTCCCGATATATAAATATAATACACATTTATTTTGGAAAGAGAGGAGAACATGCTTTTTTTTTCCCTGCAAAACCAAATGTCCAAAATTCCCTCTGAAGATGTTTAAAACAACATTTTAGATGACTAACAAAAAATGTTAGTTGATAATACAGTTTTAGAGCAAAATGCTTTATATTTATTTAAAGGTAATTGCAAAGTGCAAACAAATAAATAGATGGCATTTGTAACTCTCCAGTTTTCCAAAATATATGTCATCTACATTTTTCTGGTGCCCTAAGATGTGAACTGAAACAAAGATTGGCAGCTTGGACTCACCAGACAGTTGTGCTAATTTTGAGAAAACCTCCATCCCTGCATAAAAAAGCTGTAATATTTTTCAAGAAGCTACACATTTTATTTATTTACTTATTTGCTCTTACTTTGTTCTGAATTTTGGTTTTGTTGTGCCTCTACCAGAATATCTATTGTCCCCATCTGGTCATCTCTTTACTAACTAGAGCAAATAGTTAGTAAAGAGATGACAATGCTTTAATTTCTAAAGCATTGTACACTTCTTTACCATGGGTGCCAAGAGTTTCAGATGATCTTATAAACAATTGCTGCAAGAGGGGTTAACAGGAGCAAAAGGATATTTTGTAATTCAGCAGAACAAACTCATAAGTAGTACTGAGTCAATGGCTTTCCCGAAAGTGATCATCTAGTCTTCCTGTCATTGTTAAGGAATGTTTTCCATGTGGTCTCTTAAATAAATAAGTCAAAAGCAAAAATAAATCTTGAGCAAAGCATTTCCTCTCTATGTGAAAAAAGGACTAATTACAAGGGGTTGCCAAATAAATTAAATTACTATAGCATAAACTCTGAGCAGTAATTAGTGACTTCGTTCAAGAAGTAAAAAAAATATGTTGCATCTTTGCAAATGAGGAGACATAACCATGACAGTTAAACATCAGTATAAAGGCATTTGGATTAAATATTTTTTCTTAAACTTAATTTCTTTTTCACTTTCCCAGCATATCAAACAGATTTCAGAACATTAAGGTTAATATATTTCATATGTTTGTGCTACTGAGGAGTCTGACAGCACTGACCTGTCCACACTGAGGGCACACAAGTTTAACACTGTGATGCCAACGGAGGCCTTCTGTAGGAAAGGCACCAGCTTGCACAGACACAGGCCAAGCCAGTGGTCATCAAAGGGAAAACGGGATGCAAGGAGCTGTGGGAAAGAGTCATTATTTAAACAACACTACACAATCAGCTAGTTATTTCTCAGCACATATTGACTTATTTGAAAAAAATCTGTATCAAATAGCTGTACATTATAGACCTGAGAGGATTTGATGTACAAAATGGGCTTAATTTCTCTAGATTTGGACCCAAATGAAAAGCATTTTTGAAAATGTCAATAGACATTGTTAAAGGGGTGTACAATTTACCACATGGTACTAAACAAGAGCAGGGAAACTCATTTTGCCATAGCTCCATGTGTCACTCCTAGACATGAAGGCTATCAATTAACGATTAGCTGAATCAAGAATAACCCTAACTCTACTGCCATCTTGGGGTGTTTTCACACCGGATAGTCTAGTAGACTCGGTTTGATTGCTGACCAAAGTTCCAACATTCATTACATTTTCAGCAGCTGATGGTTCGCTTTCACACTGCACTTTGTCAAACAATTCAAACCCCTTGAAAAACCAGTTCCCCCCTCTCCTGTGATTGAGTTGCGCCAAAAACCATTGAAGGAAACGAGACAAAACCCTCTGAAGAAGACTTCAACTTCCTCCTTCACAAAATGTAAACAAAAATGGACTGACGTCAGACTTGGAGGATTTCTCTTTTGTCTTTGGTAAAAGACCACAAGCCATTTCTCCCGCTAGCGCTAGAATCGTGTCTTTTTTGGGATGTACCCAGAATTCCCCTGGTCTACAGTTTGCTACCTGCTCTTGGAGCGATCTCTGGTCCGCTTGCGTTCACATATGCAGTTAGATGGTCCAGGGTTCACCGTTTTCACCCACGGTAGTTAAATTTCGCATTCACACTTCCCCAAACAAATCAGACTTTCTAGTCAAATGAACTAGAGTTGGATTAAAGTGCAATAAACTGGGTAGTTGTGAATGCACCCTTTGTCTGCATAGCATAACATGAGCCAAGTGTTGGGTCACTGCACCATATTTTTTTGATGTGTAGTCATAAAATCTATAGCAGTGGAGCCAATCTGTTGCATATATATGCTGATGCCAAGGAATTTCTTGAAATGGCAAAAAAATTCTGGGGATTATGTTAGAAACAACCCCACAGAACATCTGCCAGATACAGTTCTCTTCTGTTCTAGACAATTTTAGTGTGTTTAGGTGTTTTATGAAGTAAGGACAAGTTACAGATCCACAAAGAGAATGTGTGACGAGAGAATTACCGTTTAACAGAGAAGGGAAAGTCTTTTTCCCGTATTTTAGTGGGATTAATAAATCTAATTAAAAGGACATTCTTATATAAATAATAGTGGTTCAGCAGGAAAATTGGGAAAAGTTGAATCAGGCTGTTCTTTCTGTGGATTCAGGCCCATATTTTAGTCTCACACTTTCTCTTTTGGCTTTCAGACTAAAGTTTCTTGCAGAGGTGTTTATCCATCTTGAACTTTTCCACATTTTGCCATGATTCAGCCATAAATATCAATGCATTTTGTATAAGTGTATGCACAATGCAGTGCATCATTGTGAAGGGGAACTTAATGCTTTTCAAAATTGTATAAGTTTATTTGTATTCATTTAATTGCATGCATTGTAACTAGATCCTTATGCTCTGATCCCTCCTAAAAAAGATTCAGGGAAATCAACTGCCTCCAGAAATCTCCCAATATTAACTAAAATTACATTTAAATGCATTGTAGTTTGTAGCTGTAAAAGGTCAAAATACTAAAAGTTACAAGGGGTGGTGTAAAAGAAGCAAGAATGGAACTACAGAGCTTGTTTTAATCAGGTGACTGGAAGTCAAACTGGCCAAACTAACATCTAAAGTTCAACGATGGGCATCTGAATTCTGTGCCATGTATCATTGAAGTTTATATTCTAATCAAGGACATCTTCATAGAAACTTTACCTTTGTTCTTTTCAGGTACTTTTCTCCCTTTAACGTAAAAACAAAGGAAGAGTGTTTTTGGAAACAGTGTCCTTATCCCTAGGAAGAAGGGGCAGGGGGGCTGCAACCTTGTGGACGTGGCTCACTCATTGTTTGTGCGCAGACTGCTCCCCCCCCCATAAGATTTTTTTGTTTCCTCTTTGCACATGTGTTGCTCAGACAACAAAGTCGCTGTGCCCCTCAGAGTCCCAAGTTAATTTTAACCAGGTGGCTTTCCTGACTTCTCTCTGTGCGAAATTACGTTCTTTTAATGTGGCTGCACAGAGATCGGTGTGACTGATCCCTCAATCCTGTCATCGCTCTTTATTACTACACAAAGCTTGACAGTGTTTACTGGCATAAATCGAGTTAGGCCGAAAAGGGTCTGTAACTGTTTAGCACATAAGTCACGCAATGTTTCATATTTTCAAGTGGTTGTAAAAGCAAACAGGGCTGTGAGTCACTTGAAACCACAAAGAAATCTTTCTAAATAAAAAAAAAAAACTGATTTGATCTGTTACTCTCATGCAAATTCTTAGCAACTAATAAATCAGTGCCTTTAAATGACTGAAGTTTGTTATAAGGTAAATATTTTACACAAACACAGGAATGAAAAAACTACAGTCTGAACAAACTGAAATCTCCACATAATTTATGTGTTTTTGTCAGTCATTATTGACTGACAAAAAGAGATGCAACAATCTAGTCCAGAAGATTAGATTTCTGTGCTGTTGTTGGTTAGCAGATAGCAGAGGTTTTAGCCACAAAGCATCCATTGGATGCCTTTTTCTGTCTCTTTCTTCTTGCTGCATCTTAAACAACGATCATTAGTAGTGAAGCCTGCAGTGCTTTAGATTTTCTTGTTTTTTTTAGTGACCTCCTGAATGAGTGGCTGAAGCACTTTTGAAGTTATTTTGGCAGGACAGCCTGGGAAGGTTCACTGCTGTTTCACATGAATATTGGCTCTCACTGTGGTTCGCTAGAGATCCAAAGCCTGAATTATTTTTTAAGTCTTTAAAACAAGATGAGTGTAAGTGACTTTATTAAATGTACTTGGAAGTTCTTTTGACTGAAGCATAATGTGTTGCTATGTGAGATCTTTTTGCCTACTTCCTGCAGTAAGATAGGTTCTGTGTTTTGACTTTTTGATTCTACAGGCTACGTTGTAGCGTTGTTAGTGAAATTGAACCAAATATTTTGGCTCATACCAGTTAATTCCTAAGTCAAACATAGGTCCAGCATAGGTTACCTATCTTTTGAAAAATGATTTTTGTATTTTCTTGGGTTATTTCTGTCTGATTTGTTTGATTATCTGAAATATTTAGAGATTATCTATTGTCTATGGACTATGGCATTTGTTTGTTTTTTTTTGCATAACATCATTCTTTGATTATGAGCTTTTAGTCCAATTCTTTGTGTTTTGGGGCGACTGTGGCTCTGTGGGAAGAGTAGTTGTCTTGTGATCGGAAGGTTGTAGGTTCAATTCCAGCTTCCTCCTGCCCCATGTCGATGTGCCCTTGGGCAAGGCACTTAACCCCAAATTG
>CAEGAE010072166.1:0-18274 GCA_903067095.1 Girardinus metallicus
GATAGATAGATAGATAGATAGATAGATAGATAGATAGATAGATAGATAGATAGATAGATAGATAGATAGATAGATATGTGTGTGTGTGGGTGCCATTTACAACCATAAATTTCAGTATACTTGTTGGTTTGGAGGAGTTGCGGTGATCCACAGCTGAAATGAGTCAATATGTCAGTCAAAGTATTAGTTAAGCTTTATGTGCAAAGGAAAATCAAATTAGGTTAACATTTTGGATCATGCAACCTATAAAAGTAAGTCTGTTTTCATATTAAATGAAATTCTAACTTCCTAATTTTCACCACAGTTAACTCACTAGTTAGCATACTCCCTTTTGTCTAATTCTCCTACCATTATATGTATACCTCTGCATTCTAAACCATATTATGTCCTTAAACTCTAAAACTCTAATGCTTTAAATGTTTGGTCTATGATTGTATGTTTTTATGCTGCTCTAACTGTGAAACAAATCCCAAGCCTTTTCCTCTCTGAGAGCAGAGAGATTTGCCCTGCAGATGCAAGATAACTTTGCATCTAGACAGCTGTGAATATTCATCCTGCTAAAGCCGAAGAAACAGAACAGATTGTCTTTGTCTTCCAGATGGAAGTTTATATCACCACCCTGGAGAAGGGGAACCGAGTTTCCTTCGACAGCAAGCTATAGCTGCCCAGTAATGCATTGTGGAGAGGAATGAGTAATAGCTGGAAGAGTCACTGCATCGGCTGTGTGGAAATTTCAGATCGATTACTGCGTCGTGTAGGGGGGAGTTATCAAATTGCTGAGAAACTCCCCAAACAACCCTGTCCAATCCCGCCTAATAACAGCCCATTTGTATCGATCCTGTGTATGAAGGTTTTGTCACTGCTTTCAAAATCCGTTCGTCTCTGGCTCCACGTGGACAACAAACAGTATCCCAAATATAGCAAATAATACACAGTGTAACAAGTGTGTGTGAACACTGTTCTTTATAAAGAGTAATCTAAAAGGGAAATTAAACTCATAACGCTAATTTTTATGATCAGCAAAGAAGACCAGGAGGAGGTTGCTTTTCTAAACTCGTTGAGGTTTTGTGAGACATGCAGTCTGTCAAGTACTGCGCACATAAATTTTGTCTCTTAGTAAGTATGCTGACACTGCATGTTTATACCGTGTGCAAATGGCACTTTGAAATTATACTAAAGCTGAGCTATTATGCTTCCTTGAACATATTAGAATAGGTTTATTGGTTATGCAAATCCTGTTTGTTATTTTTATGCACAAAATCATTCTTAATGATACTTTAGTCTGCTCAGTTCTTTCTATTTTGAGATGTGCAATTATACAACCTGTTTAAAAAACAGAAGCAGAGCCTCCACCACAACCAACAAGAAAGCAGCAAGTGGTTTCTGAATGGTATGTCAACAACAAAACACTTGTGTTTTCCAGCAGCCATTGTACAGCAAACATAGCGGTAAAACCAGCAGACCGAACATCTGGTTTTACCTTGCAAGTAGTCATTTCCAGACACCAAGAAACACTAACTTATTGCCAACATTTGGCTGGTTGTTTTTTTAAGCGCTTGGGTTGTTTTCAGAAGCAGTAGAAATCCAAATGAAAGTACAAAAATGTTCAAAATGTGAATTTTGCATAATACAGCCCTTGTCATACTTTGTGTTGGTATGACAGACCAACACAAAGTAGTGCAAAGTTGTGAAGTGGAAAGAAAATGAAACATGGTCTTCAAAAATATTTTTCAAATGAATATGTGAGAAACCAGTAGATTTCTTTGAGCCTTCAGCTGAAAAGAAATCTACTGAAAGTAAAAAGTGGAACCTGCTGCCGTCCAATGGTCATCTCATTAGTTAAGAGTCAACTCAGTATAAAACCAGATGTTCAGTGAAGGTCTTGGAGATTTATTAGAAAACATTAATAAACAAACACCATCATGAAGACAAAGAAACACACCAGACAGTTCAGGGAGAAGGCTAAGGAGGTCATGCACTCCATAAAGCTGGTTCTAATAGCAGAGTGGCAAAAAGAAAGGCATTGAACAAAGTCGCAAAAAAGCCATCAGAAGTTTCATGTGGAATAAATTGCTCTGGTGAGGAATATCAGCTACCTAGCCATAGGTATCCCTGTGATTACACCATGGAGAAGATTAGTTGTGGTAGCATTGTCATGTGGGGATGTTTTTCTAACCAAAATCCAATTGACAATCTTTGGCAATACATAAAAATTAGTGTTTATAGTTGGTTTCCATCCAATCAGTCTTGGCTTGAGCTTTTTTGTAAGAAAGAATGTGCAATAAACTTTGGTCAAAAGGCAGTAGCATGGTCAGAAAGAAGTCGAGCTGTCAATGTGGTTTCAGGATGTTCATTTTTCCACACACCGTTCAAGGTCTATATGACACGCACTGCTGAGTTCCTGTGAAACTTCTCCATTGCTGCATATCGCCCTGTGTTTTTTCATGTGTGCTTTATAACATTGCATTAAACACTGCAGTAATAGCTAATTGTCTTTATACCCTAGGATAAGTCTTTTAAAAGGAACAACCTTCTTTAAGTTACAGTTCCCCAACTTCTTCAACTAGAGGACAGAACTGGTGACAAAGGCTTCAGATCAAATGAATGGAAATGTATGCTCTTTCACAGACTTTTGGCCCCAAGTTCACACAAATGTGTTAAATCAGTCAGAAGCTGCAGTTCAGGTGCTGAAGCTGAGGCTGTCTCTTAAATTATAGATAACAGGCTCAGTTGGATAGAGTGCAGAGGAGTGAGATGTACTGTCCTTCGTATGAGGAGCCATAGGCTAATCTGAGCTAGCACCTGTTTGTTGTAATTGTCCTTTGTTTGCATGATACATTTGCACAGAATTAAAAGAAATAATCTTTTAATCCGCTGACATGTAAGTTTGTGCTATCTGGAATAGTTTCAACCATTCCTAGTCAGAATATCAATCAAAAATCAAGATTATGTGAATGTTCGAAATTGATTTGCAGTTCACTGAATTATTCTTTTAACAAAACTTGCCTTATTGTTGTTTGGTGGAAACTTCTTTGTTGGAAAATCCAGCAATAATACAAATCTCACAGTTGGTCACCAGGTTTTCACTCATCATCTTCAGATTACAGAACGTCTCTAAAGGCTCTTCACGTTTTTTGATGCAGCTTCAGCTCTCTCCTTAGTGGATCTTCCAACTGTGTAACATTTTGGTCAGCAGTTGTAAAGCATTTTTAAATATGCTTTACAATTACGATGAGTTCTGTTGAACTGACAGTGTTTCTTTGACAAAGAACAAAACTCATGATAATGTCATTTGGGAGGATTTTTATTCCGACTCGTGAAACAACCAGCCATTAGAGACTATTCATCTCTTGGTACAAATTCACAAAACATAAGAAATTCTAAATTTCCCTCATTTCAGACTACAACAATTCATATAACCCGCAGAGTTGAAACATTTATATGATGGTTGTTGCAGATCGTGACTTGTCACTGTGCGGTGTGAACACTGTAGTTACTATTCTAATACTTTCTCTGCTCTCCCAAACATTATTTTTTTATCTGCTCAACTCTTGTTGACCTGGGTTTGTCTGGAACAAAAGAACAGAACTGTAATTGTATTTCCTTTTCTTTTATTATTGAAAGCTCATTTGACATCTTTATCTCAAACAACTATCGACAGACGTGCTGCAACTCACAGCTCCAAGTAAAAGTCAAGCACAGAGTACAAACAATTGGCTTCATGGATTTTCTTTTCTTTTGCTTTTGCTTATTGGTTTTGGGCTGTTTTTAAGCATCGCTGAAAAGGATTGCAAATCGATCTACCCAACACTCTTCTCCTGATTGAAAACTAAAAATACATGCTGCGTGAATTACATTAGAAGTTTCACCATAGTCTTTAGAGAATTAATCAAACAATCCCTGGGAATAGTATGCACGCCACTTAAATTCATTCACATTTTCTCACATTACAACCACAAACTCCAAGTCTGACACCAAATTTGAGCATAATTGTGAAAACGTCTTACAAACAAATATGTCTACTGTGTACATATGTATTCAGCACCCCTTCTGAGTCAATACTTTAAAGAAGCTCATTTGCTGCAATGGAAACAAAAGTCTTTTGGAGTATGTCTCTTCCACATCTATCTTGCACATCTATAAACTGAAATTTCTACTCTCTATTCTTTCTAAAACAGCTAAACTCTGTCAAACTGGATGGAGAGTCATGCTGTTGATTTTCAAAATTTGTTGGATTTGTATTTTCTGTTATTCGTTTAATTATGATTTGAATAGATGTGTTTGGTAAGGTTTTGTTGTTTTTCTGCCTTGCGCTGATATACTCTGCTGTTTATGCCATTTTTTCTCATCTCCTCTAGTAATACTTCCCTCATAGCTGTAATGCATTCTTAGTCTCACCAGTTCTTCTCTCTTATAATAATTTCTCCTGAATATTGATCAAGTGGTATTCATTCACTTTTGTGTAATTTCTACTGTAGCTTTGTGACTGCTGCTGTTTTGCCTTCATAATTATTATTTTCCATTATTCTGCATATTTCTAAGCTGCTGACTTATGATGTTTATTAATTCCACTCATTATTTTTTTTTGTAGAAAAGAAAACAAAAGGAATTGTGCGACTGGATGGTGTAAGATGTGCAGGTATATTTGTGCGTAAAAAACATCATTAGACTATGTACCAGAAGTGAGAAACACTGTCCAACACCAGAGATCTGCAAATAGGAATGTTAAAAACAGCAGGGAGGTAATTTGAAATGAGAAAACCTCTACAAATAACAAAGAAAATGCAAACACTTATCGAGATTTTACAATCCATGGCTTGGATTCTCAATTAAATTTTCCCTGGACGTTGTCTGGTCCATTCTAACATATGAATAAGTATTGATCTAAACTATTCCATTGCAGCTCTTGCTGTATGTTTTATAAAGGTTTTGTTGGCTCTAGTGGCCTTTATCTGAAAGTAGCTCGACAGGAAACAGGGTAATGAGAGAGGGGAAGACATGCAGCAAATGTCGCCAGGCAAAATTTCTAGTTTGATTTCATCTTTTTCCACATACTTGATGTGCCCCCGACATGGATTTTGGCAAACTGCTTTCTTCTTGCCACTCTTTCATAACGGCTTGATTTGTGCAGCTCATGACTAATAGTTGTGATCTTGTTTTACTTTGACTGCTTCTCTAATCAATTTTCTCATAAGTTTCTGGAGCAATTAGATCAACTGGATTGAATTTATGGTGAATCAGTAATAAAGTAAGTACAAATGCACATCATTGTTTTTAGATTTTTATTTGTGAAAACTTTTTGGAAATCATACATTATTATCCTTCCACCTCTCAATTACATTTATATTGTGGGTCATCATATTAAATCTCAATAAAACTGACTTTTATTTAAGTGCCAAATTACAAAAATTATTATGAATGGTTTGGCAAGGGGCTGTATGTCATTTGGATGGAAATTGCTCTTTGTAAAGAATTTTGCATATAGTCAACATGTATCTTGTCATGGTCTTTGCATGATAACTCTCACACAAAGTGTTCAAGTTCTACCTTCAAAACATTGCTGTTTTTGCCGGAAGTCAAAAAATGTATGATTATAATGTTCATTAAACGAGGCAGCACGTTGCCGAGGAGGCAGTTGACTTTTCGGATTTTCCTTCAAGAGGATTATGCATCTAAAATTATGCTCTCATTGCCTTCAACATGAGCCACTTTACGTTTGTGCATAAAGGTGCAGCTTTTGCTTCACTTTGTAGCATTCTAATCCCACTTTATTCCCTTGCGGTTTTCCCTGTGTCTCAAGTACAGACAGGTAATAAGTCGACACCAGCTCAAAGCTAGTTAAGTAATTAAGCTGTCCTACCTGATTAAGTTCATATTGATTAAACAAGTGGATAATTTAGGGTGCTAATGGCTGTGAATAGCCGTAACATTTCATTCATTTGCCAATATGATGTCCAGTCTCAGCCGTATTTGCTTGTTTTATGTCAGACTACAGCTAAATGGCCTTTAGAGAAGAAAGGGTTTTTTGTTTGGCACAAAATCGAGCTTCTACTTTAAATGTTTTTGCAGATTCTCCACTGCGCTGACATTTGGCGCCATATCAATGTGCAGTTTGATAAGTGCATCTGTCAGACTGTTCCGAATCACATTCTAAGTAGATAAAACTAAACAACTATTAACCATTTCTAATTTTCAAACTGCGCCCCTATAAATTTCCCATCTTCTCATCGGCTTTAGCGCTGCGATATGAAAGTTAATAACCAGAAAGTCATCACTGGAATCCAGTGATATGTTTATGGTGATAAGGAGCTATTAAGATTGGTGTGAGAGGGTAAATGAGGTGGTGGGGAACTAAGCCTCTTTGTGACTGCGCATCAGGCCGAAGAGAGGGAGCCGAGTCATTAAGGTGACAGTGTGTGGACAAGATAATGAAAACGTCATATCTAAAAGAGGGAGGGGAGGACAATAAGCCTGTAATCTGTGCCTCAAGATGTGATAACCCATTACCCACATAAAGATGACATCTGGTGCATAGACTCCCGCTTGGTGTGAGATAACAGACCATTTTATATTTGGTTTCTTATGCTTTTCTAATCCCTTACCCTCACCAAGAAAAGTCGTCCATGTAATCGCCTCCACAGCCACACATAAGCAAACTCTTTATCTTCTGGAAGCAAGAACTTTGGAAAACTAAAAAGTCATGATTTTGATGAGCCTCATACATCAACATACCTGACCTGAATTTACCAGTAAGTTTTAACAGTGCTCCAAGGTGACATACTTTTTTCTTACCACATTATTAATATAAACTGTCTGTGTCATAAAGAAATAAATGAAACCAACTTACTTCTATGCTTTAGATAGTGTATTCCAACATGTTTGCACATTTTTCAACTTGGTAGTGGTAGGATGATGGTCAGAGCTGCTTTGCTGCTTCAGCACTTGGATGAGTTGATGTAATTAATGGAAACACAACTTTTGCTCCACACCAAAAATCCTAAAGAAAAAAAAGCCTGAATTTCAGGTTGTAACCTCAAAATCAAGGATATTGGGATCTACAGCAAGACACTGATCTAAAGAACACCAACAAATTCACCCCTGAATGGTGGAAAAAAATAAACGAAAGGTTTTGGAGACGCTTAGTCTGAATGTATATCCAATTGAGATACCGTGGCATATTAAGTTGTTAATTTCAGTTTGAAAAACTTAATGAACTGAAAGAAAACCATTTTGCAAAATGGAGAAACAACATTCAGTTTATATGCTCCTCTAATCGGGAACAAACTGCTAAAATACTGAGTGTCTTTAAATCAACGCTAAGAACCCATTTGTTTAGAGTTTTATTAATAATAACTTAAAAGTAGATTATTTCTGGTCCAGACAATAACTTTTCATTACTTCTCTTTATTTTGTCACTGTAATGTAATGTCTTTTCTGCTTAGGTTGTTAATTATGTTATGTTTTTAACGTACAAAGCATTTTAAACTCCCTTGTTACTCAAATTTGCTATATAAGTAAATGTGACTTGACTTGACTTTCACAGTGATATAAAAACAGCTCTTCATAAGGTGACAAAATCATTTATTAGTTTTTAGGTAATTACATTTTCACATTGGGCCAGGTTGATGATTAATAAAATTCTCATTTGAAAAGTGCAGCTTTTATTAATTCAGGTTATCTTCGTCTGATAATAAAATGTTCAAAAAAGTGCAAATGGAAGAAACCCTTCCATATATCTTTTTGACGTTGTAGGGCCTTCTTGGTTTAGCAGCCTGACTCAAGGGGCTCTTTGGTGTTTAAAAAAGTGCTTTTTCAAATTACCTTTCAGCTTTAAAAATCATTAGAAAATGACTGATTTTGTACCTACATGCATTACTTTAGAGCTTTTCTTGTTTTCTAGCTTACAATGTAATCATTAAGCTCAACTTTACTATTATGGCAACAAAACCAGCTGAAAGCCTGGAGTGGAGTCAACCACAGATAAAGTTAAAAAGTTGACTCCATCCCATAACTCAGATTCCAGTGTGCCTCCTTCTGACAGGGGTTGCATAACGCAGAAAGTTTCCAGTCATCTTTTCCTCTCAAGAGTCAGATAGAGAAAGTGCTGCCTATGTTCCTTTCAGATTAAAGAAATCACTGTTTTTCATTTAATTAAAAATCAACTTCATTTCTAAAAATAAAAGAATCTAAAGTTGCAAGGAAAGTTCTATTTTTTTTTTTTTTTGCAAACTCCAAAATAGCTTTCATTAGTCGCTTTCAGAAATCCCAGTCTCGTTTCAGTCTTCCTAATTTGTCTCCTTCAGAAAAAGTTGCATTTAATTTACTACGAAAAGTAAGTCTGCTTTCTTTTCGCAGAAAAGTCCCTGCAAAGTCAAAGTGCAGCCGACAAAAAAAACTCAACAGAAATCAAACTTTGAGAAAAAGAGAAGTTTCTGTCACAGTGCAAACTGTTATTTGTAAATGTAGCAGCACAAAATAAATGAAGGAGATAACTGCTTACCATTTTAATAGGAGCGAAAATAGGCGACAGCTGGCACAGATTCATTGCTACGTGCAATAGATTGTGTGGGCGTTGTAAGGAAAAAGGACAGAAAGTATTCAATGTTGCTTCTCAAGTTTTACTTCTGAAGAGTTAGTTTTCATTTCCATATCTGGGTCAGGCAAACAGCGAGCAAGTTCCTGAACTTGTGACTTGTGTTTTAATTTGCATGACATAATTAGTTTTTATCTTGAGATTTCGCTCTACTTTTTGTCACCATGTATCTTGATTTGCTACCTGCAAGTACCACCTGAATAAATTCAAAAGTTTTCTAGTAAAATCATATGACAGAGAAAAGAATACTTTAATATAGTTTCATTGTGTTCCATATTTACTCAAAGGTCCAATATTTCCAGGCTCAAAGCAAAAAAGTAATCAGGAAGCTGCCCTGGAGTGGAAATTACAAGTAGAGAAGTTGGTGGTTTTTTAACAAACTCAAACTCAAAATCCAACACGGCTGCCCTCTGTTTAAGGTAAAGTAATGGCTTCAGAAATAAACTGTTGCACTGTATTGTGTTCTTCTGATAGTTTGCGTGTTATTTGAGCATTTAATACTTTCCACCCTGAATAGGCTTTAGGGTTTAATGTATAAAACTTCCAGAAAACTGCAAAACAGTCGAAACACTGAGTTCTTTTAGATCTAGACTAAAAACCCACCGTTTTTACAGTTGCTTTTGAAACATTATAAATGAAACATTAATCAACAATCTGATGTGTAACAATAGCGCTTCACAAAATGTAATGCTTCAGTTGTTGACTATGTGCTCTATAACTCTGTATTTTTGTGTTTTTATGATGTAAAGCACTTTGAACTGCCTTGTTGCTATGCAAATAAACTTTGATTAATTTGATTTGACTGATAGATTGAAAACATAAGGAATGTTGTTTTTAGCTTGTATTGCTAATAGTTACCTTTGAACTAGCATAATTCACCAATTATCTAATCTGCAATTTAAAAATAGTTAAATTGGGAATAATTTGATTTCCAGATTCATGCACTGACTTCAGAAGTAAATATGTAGCCACTTGCAGAAGTTAATTCTAATTCTCCTCTAAGACACTTCTGTTTGACGCAAAGATAATTATTTTACCCTAACAGCTCATCCTGGTGGCTTTGATTTCTTTAACTCTGAGTTAATTCACCTTGTAAATGCCACCCATCCATTATCTTCTCCTGAATCCAGGGTCGAGTTGCGGAGGCCTAAGCAGAGCGGCCCAGATTTCCCTCTCTCCATGCAGCCACTTGGGCCAGCTCCTCTGGGGGAATCCCAAGGCAATTCCAGGCTAGCCGAGACACACAGTCCCTCCAGCATGTCCCGGGTCGTCCTCTGGGTCTCCTCCTGGTGGAACATGTC
Source organism: Girardinus metallicus (assembly GCA_903067095.1). NCBI lineage: Eukaryota > Metazoa > Chordata > Actinopteri > Cyprinodontiformes > Poeciliidae > Girardinus > Girardinus metallicus. The sequence goes on from CAEGAE010072166.1 coordinate 9,895, forward strand.
CAGAACACCTCACCAGAGAGGCGTCCTGAAACCAGATGCCCAAGTCACCTAAACTGGACCAGAGGCAATCATGCTAACATCAGGTGATATGCTAACATTTGATACTTGGGTAGAATTTCCTTTTGTAACTGCCCAAATAGAGACTTTGGTGTATCAACTGGTAAAGAAAGTTTGACATTTAATGTTTCAAGATGACTAAATTGTTGTTCCAAATCGGGAAATATCTTCAGCAATTTTCAAAACCCTCTTTAGAAGCACAACTTTCTTTTCATTTAAATGAACAAACATAAGATACAGCATGAATACGTTTGAGGAAAGTGTGTCTTTGATAATTGGTTTATCCAGCTCTGATAATAACACAACATAAGCAGGCATATGAGGGAGTGGCAGTCAGGACTGCAAGATTAAATATATTTACATATTAGTGGACAGAGAGGTTTGAAACAGACTGATTTTACTCTTATGCAAAACACATGGCAGTTTGCTCTCAGTTCTTCCATTTGAACAAACTCTGATTTTCTGATTAAGCACTAAAGGAGCCAGTGGTTCTTAAACTTGTTTGAAAACTGAATTTGTGGTTTAACACAATAGGACACCTCACTGAAACATTCTTTAGGCTAATTACATATAGGTTTGACCACTGGCTTGTAGTGGATCTAATTCCAGTACTGCACAGCCCTCAGTATACTGAGGAAAAACTATGGATAGTGCATGATGTGTTATGGAAAATGATGAAAGAAAAAATTATGTTCATATGCATCTGTCTGCTTTTGATAGGCAGATGCACATGAACACAGAAATTTTGGCCAGTTTTTCTCAAATTGTTTTGCAGATGTCTCATGTTGCAAAACAAGACAGCGTCTTCTCTCAGGCTCTGAATAGCTCATGTTCGAAAACATAACTCCCACTCTAAATATATGAAGCTTCTGTTTTTTTTTTTCCTGAATCCAAAGCTGAAGGTAACAGGTCACACACTGAATCACAGCTTCACTTTGACAGAATTTAGTTTTGACAGAGGTCAGGGAATATGCTCCTGACATTTAAAGCTCACCAACAAGATAAAGTCACGCTGTTTTTATATCGTTGCCCTCAGGGCTGTGTTTGCTAGGTGATCCTTTCCCTACTCCTGTCCAGCTGTAAAATACCAATTCCTGTGCTACCTCGAACATGCCATCAAGAGGGGGAGTAAGAGAAATCTGTGACAACTTCTGGACAGAGGGGAGGTCAAGGCGAGGCTTGCTGACATTGCTGACAGGCTGTGCTTCCTGTCACAGCTGAGTGCATGTTGAAGGACAGCTTAAAGCAAACCGTTCAAGAGCATCCTTTTCCTTGCAAAACATAACATATACACTAGAAAATTCATAAAACATAAAAACATCCTGACATTAGTCTTCCATTCATAGATAGTTGCGTTTTTGGTTGCATTTCTGTAGCTTGGTGCGAAAGAGGCAATAATTTGATTCATTTCCCTCTTTTAATGTAAATCAAAGGTTGTAGTACCTCTTTTTTTTGTTCTGATTTAAAACAGTCTCCTATCCCCTTAACCCCAATCCAAACTCCTATGGCTTTTCTAAAGAATTTGAAAGGATTGTGTCCTGTCCACCTAGTGTCCTGTTTGCTCAGGTCAGCTCAAATGAAAACGAGTACTCCATAAAATCTGTTGGCTTTCTCAGTTTCCCACTATTCCACAAATTAGCATTTTATAATTGGCGTATTATGAAATCCATAATGAACTAGTCTACAGTTCATGTATTACTGCTGAATAAATGAACAGCAGTATTTCATCACTAATACAACAAGGCTAAAAGTGACAGAGTTGTTCTCCAAAGTGCTTTCCATCCGTGACAAATCCCAAGTCTTTGCAAGATTGGATAAGCAATTTCGCCACACCCAGAGGTCACTAAGCAATCTTCCTTTGCTGTTTTTATTTTTTGAGAAATGAAAGAAAAAGATGGACTATCAACCTGTTTGACTGTGTGTTTCGCAACACACATTTGATGTTTGGAAATATTAAATGTGTATAGGCCAGAAGCAAATGTTAAGTTAAGGAGGTTTGTTGTGCAACTTTTGGTTTGTTTGGCTATGAATAATTATTGATAAGTTGGAAGTTTTTATCTAAATTAACAAGTTGGGACATCATCCTATTATCAGGAATAGCCAAATAGCACTCAGTCTCAAACAGTGTACATATACAGAATAAGCACTTCTCTCCAAAATGTAAAAATTTATCAGCTAAAACTTTCACTAAACTTTTTAGTCAAGCTAGAAACTTTCAACTAAACTACTAAATAAAATTGAAAAAAAAGATGACAACTGGGGAAATGGTGAATGTCTTCCCCTTCTCTCCTCCCTGCAGCTGCTAAAACAAATCTTTAAAAGAATAAGGAAAAACTAATAAACTACGAGAAAAACGTAGTGAAAATGAAGAAATAAATGTCAAACTGCTTTTTTGACATATTTTCTTGAGGAATCTCTGATCAGATTACAGGATACACTGACAGCAGATTGTACTTCACTTTGGATACTATCATAGCAGCTGTCATGAAAACAGGTTAATTGTGTGCATTCTGGGATTCAGGGTTTTCACTGGTCTCCTTTGTTCTCTGGGTATTTTTCAGTCCTTGTTCTCCATGTGGCTGGGATTGATCCCCACAAACAAAAATCTGTGATTTCTGAAATAAGTTAATTCATGCTTTTGAAGTTTTTTTTACTTTTTTTACCAGGTGTTACTTTTTTGTGGGCTCTGTCCTGTCCTAGTAAATTTGCTCTCCAAAAGCTATAAAATGTGACTTCCCCCTGTTTTCCCAGTCACCTTCATGAAAAAGTTGTTCAACAAATCATAAATTTGAAACTGAACCTTTACCACAGCTGCTAACCAAGACCCAGCAGACCCCCCAACCAACATACGCTGTCAACAAGACCACATGCCATCCCAAAACCCTCACAGAACTGAAAACACAGGATCCCATCCCAATAACACAGGCGCTGTGCCAAGCTGCGTGGCCTACGACATCTCAGAGTAAAATGCTTGTTTTTAGCATACAGTATCCCTCAAAAGTATTCATCCAACTGTGAGCCACATTTTCTGATTTTTCTTTGTTAAACATTCTGAAAACTACACATTATTTTCTTCCCACTGCACAAATATGCATTGTAAAATCCTAGCAAAATGCATTGTTGTTTCTCTTTATAACATGCCAAAAGGTGGAAAAGCTTAAAGATTAAGAATATTGTTGCAAGGCATTGCATTTTGGTTCAGTCTTGAGATAAAATAAATTTTGTTGCACTTTCTTTTTACATGGACAGGATAAACATTTTGAAGAGAGGGCACAGTTACAGTAGACGGTTCTTTGTGGCTGCTGAGGAGGAATGCTGATGGCAGTTGTTGCTGCCGGACGCTCCAACAGCCCACCCTTCAAAATACGACATTTCACAACTTGCTTTGAGACTTTTTGGTTGACTTTAGGGAAGCGCTCTGATTGGTAGATACCTTTTCAATTTCATGGAGAAGTTTCGGTTTTAAGATTGCAGCTGAGTTCAAAGGAGTGCAGGAATCAGACTTACCTCGGGGCTGCCATTTTAGAAATTGAGGTTAATAGAGAGAAAGATCTTTACTTGAAATCCAGGTACAATTCCAAGGGAGAAAATAACCAGCTCTTATTAAAATGGTGGCTGTTTCCCTTGTGCCTTTTTTTTTTACTTTGGGAAATCTAAATGGAAAATGACTCCTCTTGAACAATGGTTCCCATCTGAATGCATGAAGGGTAAGAAGGAGAGAGAAAGCAGGCGCATACCCTGCTTCTATGTAAATGATAATCTAAATGGCAGCAGAGCATTTCCTCCTAATCCTGGCAAGTGTCCAGTGTTGTGTTTTGTGAGGCTACCAAGTCGCGCTGTGAGACCTGCTGCAGGTCTTTAGGACTCCGTGAGGGTTTCTCCTTAGCCTGCTCTCTGACAGACATTGATGCAAACAGATTTCATAGCACTGTTGTTCTAATCTCTCCTGGCTGCATTGTCTAGAATAGAGGAAGAACAATGAGTGCCAGGGGAGTGTGCTTGTACGTTCTTCAGATCAATTGAGCTGGTGTTGTAATGCTGCTGAAAGGATGGGAATTATGAATGCTCAATGCAGAGTTCACGTACAGCAACATTGAGATGAGAGATAAAGCTGGCACATCATGTCCTTTCCGATTTACATACCTTATAATCTAGCAGGACTTCATGAACTTATATTTTATATTTCCTTGTTGTTTTTTTATAGCATTGTCAAATGGTATGCCTGTCAAAATCTTAAAATATGTGAGAAAGAAAACAAATGAGAATCTACCCTGCTCAAGAATCTTAATTGTGAGTTTTAAAAGTTGCAAATATCTTTATCTAGATTGAATTGCCAGATATGTTCACCTGCAAAGATATTAATACAACCACAGATTTCAATATTTTTTATGGACTTTGTGTGAACATCAGCTGTCTTGTGTTGCCATACATTCTTCAATGAGTTTCACACTTGACATTATGACATTTTGATCCAAACCAGGAATTTCAACCTCAAATCCTTGGGAGCTGCTCTCCTGGAACTTTTAGATGTATCCCTGTTTCCACACTGCTGGTAATAGGCTGTACATTTCATTTATGTTTGTTGGAACAGGGATCAGACCTGTGGACCTCTGGTCTCTGTGTTAGGTGGTGTTGTCTCAACTGTTTTGCAGCTTTTTCTTCATTAGCTTCATTCATCTTTCCATCAACTTTGACCAGCTCCTCTTTCCCTGATGAAGAAAAACATCCTCAAAGCATCATGCTGCCACTTTCATGGTTCACAGTGGGATTGCTGGATAATGTGCAGTGTCTTTTTTTACCACACAGAGTTTTTCATGAAGGAGAAAAAAAATTAATTTCGGTCTTATCTCACCAGAACACCCTCTTCGACGCGTCTGCTGTGTCTTCTTCGTGTCAATTGGCAAATTTAAACAGGACTTCTTATAGCTTTCTTTCAACAATAGTGTCCTTTTTTCCCACTCTTCCATAAAAGCCATATTTGTGGAGCGTCTGACTAATATTTGTCCTTCCAAGAGCTTCTTCCAACTGAGCTGGGGATCTTTGTGGCTCGTCCAGAGTTACAATGGGCATCTTGGCTGTTTCTCTGATTCTTCTTGGCTAGGCTGTTATGGTAACTTTGAAATTGTGCTACATTTTTTCAATTTTCAGATAATGGATTGAGCAGTGCTCTGTGTGATGTTTAAATCTTTCAATATCAACTAAAAGCTCAATAAAGTACAACCAAGTGTGATGTTGTTGTACACCAGTAGTGGGGGAAAACAGCTAAAAAGGTATTAATATTTCTGAAAAGCACTGTCTGTACAATTTCCTATTAACTATTCATTCTTTTAGAAACCTTAACATTGCCACAAAGCTTTCTTCTTTGATAAGTACTGGAGTTAAAGAATCTTATTTCAATCATAACCCTCTAAAGGGCATTTTCATTTCAGCAGTGGACTGCTACCTATTCCTGAAATGATCTTCATTTCTTTGGTTTCTCAGTTCAATCAATTTTAGTTAAATCATTATTTTATCTATGATGACGATAAGATGCCTCTGACCTTAAATAATAGTAAAAAGATAACACTTTGAAAATTAGGTTTTCAAAATACGGCATCCATTACCACTTGAATCAAGAAAGTATTTGTGATATCTGAAGAATTTTTCAAATATGATACTTTCCTTTTTAAGGTGGATCGAACTGTTGATAAAATTAGACGTTCACACTAGCACCACCCCAGTATGAACGTATGCATGACATACTTTTTATGAAGCGCCTCTCTTATAAACCAGATTTAACAGACAACACCTTTTGAAAATTTCCTTTTTTTTTTTGCTTTAGTCCAGAGAATATTTTTCTAAATGTCTTCAAGATTTCTTTGGGATAAAATTAGGGTTAGCCTTTGTGTTGAGACATGCATTTTTTTTTTTTTTTTATTCTGGGTTCTTTTGCAACTTATACGACTAGAAAATACAAAATAAATCTTTGGAATATATTTTTGCCCGCTTGAAGATGTTAAAATTGGATTTTCTTTATACTACGTAATGATTTATTCAGTGTAAATTGTTTAGGAGATTATTTAAAGACTACAAAACACACACACATAGTCTGACAGCTAGTTCAAAATAGACCCTGTTTTAGAAACCTAATCCAGACTGCACTGACATGTCAGGATTATTCATAGAGATGTACACTGAGCTTTGTTTCCCTACAGCAATGTTATAATTTCACTGAAACAGAGATAACTAAGTGGGCTGTGTTGTGTCTTCTCATTGCAGTTATCCAGATTTAATAAGATCTATGATCACAGACGTCTTATGTTTCACCTCTCTGATGAAATGTTGCTCACACTAAATCAGCATCACAATCTAAGCCAAGCAAAAAATAAATCATAATACCTGTGATGAATCATAATTCACAAAACTGTGCATTGATGGCGTCTTGTCAAAGGATATAATCCATGAGAAATAATATCCTTAATGTGCCGGGCTCGCACAACCTTAATTAGATCAGCGGCTTATCTGTAGCCCCTTAGCTTTTGGAGGTGTGATTAGGAGTGAGAGGTGCAAGGCGTGCTTTACGAGGGAACGATGTGTGCTTTAGATTGATCTGTTCTATTGTATCAGGGCATGTGGCAATCTCTCCAGCAGATTAGAAATAGACTGGATCTTTAAATTGGGCCTGGCTGCTCACTGGAGACCAATAGCTGAGCACTGAGAGCTGGGGTAGCAGCAGGATTGTGTGTGGGAAATGAGCTAAATCACTGTGCGCGGTTTCCGTGATGAATGAAACCTCCTCTATTGTCGTGGTAAATGACTTGGCCTTGATAGACTCTGACGCAAACCCTTTTTTTTTTTTCCTCAATGCAGCTCCACAGATAATCTAAACAATTAAGCTGTGAAGATAAAACTTCAATTCCTTTCTGCTTTCAAATATCAATGAAGTCAACAAGAGAGAGAGAGATATGTTTATATTTAATATCTCTAGGTAGTCCTTATTTTCTTTTTGAAAGTAGTAGAAGACAAAGTTATAATTTACAATGCAGATGATTTTGAAACTCTGGTACAGTTTTTCATACCTAGACTGTAGCTAAAACAGCACCACTAATTGGTAATATCTTCTTGCCCAAGCATGAAGCTGTTATTGTGCTACAGAGCTTCTTCAGTGACAGACCTTCTATGTGCATCTTAAGTGTACAATGGAACGTTGCAGATCCTTCCTCCCAGCAGCTGTTGGTCTTTGTAACCATCACTGCTCCTAACAATAAAATCTACTGTACTACCTTTGTGTGACGCTGCATGCTCCCACTTACCTTAAATTACTGTGATACCTGAATGTCCCCACTGTTGGACAATAACGGATTCTATTCTATTCTATTTCACGTTAGTTTATATTTTTGTACAAGGCATTACACTTATTTTATAGAGTCTGCTAAGGTATGTATGGCGTCTGTGATTTTGTAATAAATTAGTAATAATGTTTTCAGTTCAATGTTTGGTTTTCTAAGTATTTAGGCCAGAGTCCCAATTTCTTTCTTCTTTACATTTTTTAATAGAATTTTTTACAGGATTTTTACCAGGGGTGCCAAAGAATGTGGAGGTGGTGTTTTTTTATTTATTATTAATTTTTTTTAGCTAGAAATGACTGCTGCATCTGTTGCTAAACTGTTGTAAAATTCTAGCAGAGATGATGCTTGTTTTCTCTCCTTTTTTTTAGGGGTTAGAAAAAAGGAATTCTCAAAAAGCAGTCTTGAAGTTTTCTCATTTTCTTACAGCTCAAAACATTCTCTCTACCAAGTTTTCTCAAAGGATTTTATTTCAACATTAATCGTGCGGCAAAACTAATGGTGATGTAGAGTGCCGCACCGGGTTAACGTCGGGGTATTTCACGACTGTCTGACGCGTGCTTCAATAAACTCCAGGCCGCTTCTTGTAGTTGTAATCATCAATTTATTCCATTTATATTGACAAACTTCCGACTTTACTAGAACTGACACACACTGACCAGGCCAAATCATACAATTGTGCCAGCAATAAAACGGCATTATAGCACGGTCAACAGAAATTATGACCACCCGGCGCACCCGCTTCCTCATACATACAAAAGCCAGCGCGCCAGTCTAGCTCCCATTCATACCTTAGTGACAGCCACGCCCACCTTGACACACCCACCACCCAAGTGTCAAACCGTGTGCTCTTGTCACCAACATAATTATTCATTTCATTATTATGGCTCTTACATTCCGGCCCCTAATTATTACAAAGATAATTATCTGAAATGTTAACATGTAAGAGACAAACCTAAGAAACAAATAATCATAAATTTGCTCAATATCAAATTTCT
>CAEGAE010072168.1:0-31812 GCA_903067095.1 Girardinus metallicus
CCTCAAACAAAGAACAAATGTAAGTAAACCATTCAGACAGACATTAACTAAAGTGTGCACCCATTAGAAAATATATGCCTAAATGAAATAACTTAAACTAAGCGATAATTAATATAAAAACAAATACTAACACGATGTGGTGGGGGTAGGAGCATCCACCACAGTGGATCAAGGTTTTATTTCCAGTGAATTTTGGTTAGTGTTCAAACCAAACCAGTCCAGGAGGATGGCAATAAAAACCAGCCAGAGCCTGGAGGAGGTTTTCTGTGTCGCTTCAATACTTAAGTTTACCATTATATGTGATGTTTGTTCTCTGGCTGATTTGAAAGTGCAGAAAGTTTCTTCGGTTCATCATCATGTGAAGGTTTTAGCTAACCTACGCTGTAGCTGACATACTTCTGAATAAAAACAGTTACCATGATGGTGACATGCTAAGGCTAACTGCATCTAGCTATCTGAGCCAGCAGTGAAGGAACCTCACATTTAGACCCTTCATCATAACTGAGGTAGACAGTACTGCAAACCTTAAGTGTCCAGAACATTTACTAAGATATGTAGTAGATTTTTACTTTAAGAGTAAAGTTTCAAAGTATATAAAACTTTCCTTCTACCACACGCAACATGCTAGAGATCACTTTCATCATGAATGAAAGAGTGTAATAAAGTATAAACATTATCCTTATTGGACTCTTGACAATTGTTGACAATTCAGTTTTTGTTTTCCTGTTTTTGGGAGAGATGGAGAGAGTCATACAATACAGACTGAAGGAGAGGATAGACAGACTGAAGCTCCAGGGATGACAACCATGAACTTCCAGAGAGTTAAGCGGATGACATGTACCCTGCCCTCCTGACTCATCTGGTAACCTCTGTCTCTCTTCATCCCACTCTTCTTCCTCACTCTCCTCCTCTATGTCCTCTCTCCATGTCACTCCTCTGTGCCCTCAGCACTAAAACTCTCCGTATCACTTACCAAAACTACCCAAAGTCTCTTTTGACATGCCTTGCCTCTTCCTCATTCTCCTCTTCCTCATGGGAACCGTTACTCATTCCAGCTTCCTCCTCCTCTCCCACTCATTTATCGTTGGAAAGCTTGCCAGCATCCACACAGCTCCTCTCATTCGGAGCTCCAAAAATTCACATCTTTGGAGATGTGAATTTTTATTCACATCTCCAAAGGCAACTGTGGTTCTGTTCTTGACCTTGCAGCGTTTTAGACAGGCTGTTTCAGAATCCGTTTTACGTTTTGGCTAAAGCCTTTGAAATCAGCCATGTTAATACATTTTATGATGCGAGTATTAAAATAATGTCTGGTTGTGTTTATTTTTTCAGATTCTCTGTGTTGTATTACTGCTGTGCCATGCAAAAGTACCGATACCTCCTTAAACATTTTTTAACATTTTGCCACATTACAAATACAAATTTTATTGTATTTTACTGAAGTTTTATGTGATAGACTGAAAGTCCAGCGGCAGGAGTTTTTGCCACTATGACTTAAAGATGAAATATTTGTTTCTTAAAGGTCAGCGCTACTGGCCGGTCAGAGGAAGCAGTTCTGGGTTTTCTGTCATGAAGATTTTTTTGATGCATAGCATAACAATGATAACTTTATAGCTAGATAACTAAGAAAGTTGACTACTGGGCATAAAATGTTACAAAATAAAGTAAAATTGTGACAGATGTGGAGTGGAATCAAACTCTGATTGGTTCTAGCTTTAAAACCCAGAAAATCACATGACGTGTCTTTACAGCGGTAAGTTTTGTTTTTGAAATTACAACTCTTAAATTTCTCCAGTTTCACAATGTGAAAAATGACAACTTGATAGCTGTTCCACTTCTACATTACATAAACTACAGCCTGCCTCAACAACTGAGCCAGCAGAAACTCTGAGTAGTTACCATAATAGAAAGGACAAACTAAGTCTAATGAGAAGCAGGTAAAGGGTGTATCCCTGCCAAAGTGAGCTGCTGATCAAGCTGATAATAAGCTGATCGGTCCACACAGCTGATCGGTCCCTAGAGGGAAATGATAAGGGGGGATAATGATTTTTTTTCTCAGCCACTGCATGAGCTGAAAACAGAAGGACCAGCAGCAAACGCATAGATTGGAAAGTAGTCTACAGAATTACTGAGACGCCAGCTGAACCGCTTCCAAAGTGGAGATGAGCTAAAATTCTCATTATTGAGGAGCCTAGCATAAATTTATTTCCACACTTTACAAGAAATTATGAAATGATTTTGTCTTTTTTTTTGTTGAAAATAAAACTAAAACTTTAAGATTATTCCTAGAAACATCACATTATGCAAAGCTGCACAGTAATTAATCTGATTTCCTAATGAGTTTAAATTATTTTTGTATTAAATGGAAACAAATGAATTAGACTTAATAAAGAATAGAAAACTTGATAGTACCAAGCTATGTACATCTCTACTAACAAATCACATCCAGAAATGTGATTTGTTAGTCAGACCTGTGCTGCAGTAATCAATGCGACTAAAAATGAATATGGATGAGTTTCTCTAGATCTTTCTGAGTTATTAGTCCTAGAAATACTCTTCAGCTGATAGAAGACTGACTTTGTAACTGTCTTTATGTGACTCCAAAGGTTCAGGTCTGAGTTGATCTGTTGCACAAAAATCCCAGTAAAATAATGTTTCAGCGTTCTACTCCATGTGTAAAGGCTTCAGCCCTCAATATGTCTTTTCTCTCCAACCTCTCAACTTTCGAATCACAGTTGAATAAAAAAACAACGGTGCAAAAAATACGAGAAAGATTGTGGTCATAACAAGACAAAAAGTGGAAAAAGCTTCAGGAATGTGAATCCATATAAGCTAACAATATGAAAAAATGCAAAGAAAAGAAAGAGTAAAGATCAATAATTTCTGTTGAAGCTCAGTAGCATCACCAGACCTGGCAGCCTCTGTATATTGTAATGCTTTTTGAATAATAAATCTCTTATGGCCTGAACCAAATGCTAAAAAGTTTACACTTTTGAGAAATGCTCAGAAATAATAATAAAAAAAAACTTGTTATAGCTTAAACTAAAAGAGAGGAAGACTTTACACATTAAAGAATAAATCAGCTCTAAAAACCTCCTGACTAATGATACAGCAATAGTAAAGATAAAACGATGCAGATGAATGGAATGCCTTTAAGAACCTATATTTTTAAGTGAATGTCTGCTCTCAGCTAGATAACTGGATTCCTGCAGGGTGTGACCCAGTGATTCACCACAGATGATGTTCAGTAATCCCAACAGACTGGAGCAGTTATGGCATTTAGATAATGCACACTCCTTTCAGACATACATGTACAAAACTTTGGACAAACTATCATCTTTCTGACATTTCATGTTTGTTTTCTTGCTCCAAAAGTTCAATAAATTTCCCTCAGCTTTCATAAATAGTTAAACTGGAGACTATATTTCTGGCCGATTCATTTTTAAGGCTTCAAGGAATATCTCTGATAAGATCAACCTTGCAAAGCAACAAAACACAAAGTTACTTTATTTTGAAAAGAAAAACTACCTCTGCAAAGTAAATCCAAACAAAAGTAAAGTGCAGCTTCATGTGATTGGAGCCCTTGTTGTTCATCAGTTGTTAGTAAAAGCAGCAAATTTATTCTCTGCATTTAAATGGAACCTGGAAGTTTTCAAATCAACACAGTCCCTTTCCACACACAGCCTTACACCTCAATTTTTATTCACATATTCAAAGTGATATTGATATTTTTTGGTACCCTGTCCATACTATATTATTTCTACTCTGTTCTGTTTTGGTATCATAAATTATACCCATATTTCATTTAATTTTTTTTGCAATGAATTAGCTTGTTTTGAGAAAATCTTTTGTATGTCTCAAAACGTGGCCTTGCTTCATTTTGAAACTGTATTTATGTGTCTGTTCAGATTGGCAGGTTGGATCTGGGTTGTATGGAGCTGTGGACACACTTCCTCTAATGTGCTAATAGCAGGGCTAGGTTTCTGTTTAGTGCTTTAGATGTTTTGCTAAATTTGAAAATGCTTAGTACACTTAGCTTTTCCTAAGTTTATTTTTCTGTTTTGTAAGCTTTCAGTTGAATAAGATTCAAAATCTGTGTTGAAGTTTTGGTTATTGACTGTTAAGAATCCTTCAACTAGTTAGACATTTATATTTTAGCTCAATACTAACTGCTGAGTCCTTTATGGTTAGCATAGCTAACTTTTCAGTTAGCGGTGCCCGCCACTGGTTTTATGCTTCTCAAAGGGAGTTCTGAGAATAATCTACATAATCAGGGGTGTTGATCATGTCTGCTACAATAACTCTGCTCCATAAAAATGCCTCCACGGTTTGTTCTTAGTCCTCATTCTGAGTCTGAACAAGTAAAATGAGCCACAGAAACAGCATTCTCCTCCATCTTGTTGTCTTGTCCACTCTGATTTATGGATGCGGAACAAACAGCACAGATGAAACACTTTTTATTTTGCAAGATACCTAGTTGCCACAGCAACAGTTGTCAGCAAAAGTGTGAAGGAAGACTGAGAGCAGATGATGAAATAATGAAACAGGTCAGTGAAAGATGACATTCAGATTCAGCGTTGAGACCGGCATCTCCGACTGCAAAGAGTTTGGGATGTTTGAACTCACATTTGAGCTCCCATCACAGAGCCATGCATCTGTCAGCTGGGTGCGTGCCGCAGCATGCTTTCCGTCTGTCTGTCCCAAAGGGCGGCAGTGACCAGAGGTAGGACAGCAGACTGAAGAGCAGCACAATCAACAGTGGAATGAACTTTTGTCCCTAAAGACCAGATTGTTTAAAAACTGGTAAAACTAAAATAGCGTAAACGTTAAGCAGCGTTGCAAACAAGCTAAAGTGAGAAAAAGAAGACCAAACGGTGGACAACGTGCCGTTGCTATTCGGTGTTGCCACCGTTCCTTCAGATCCACCATCTGTCAAAGTGCCTTTATTCTTTCTCTAAAGACTGACGGGCGCTAATTGATGAAAGCATGTAACAAACTGCCGGCTCTCCACGCGTGAAAATAATAATGTCACTCCTCTGTGCCCATCTGCACAGTAAACCGTTTTATTTTCTGACAGGGGGAGAGCTAAAACAGGTGAGGACTGGGAGTGTTTGTGTGCGCGCTCCACCTGGAGCCACCGAAGAACAAGCATCATCTGTATTAACAAAGGCGGCAGCAGCAGGGAATTAGTCTGCACAAACAAGATCTGAACGCACATAATCAACTGAGGAGGAATTCATTATGCTCTGGATCTAGCATGGACTGGAAACAGACACAAAATGATGTGGATGTCGGTCGTCCACCAATACAAAACTTCTAAAACTGTTAGAATTTTTTATTTTTTTTTCAGTAGCATGAGCACAACTCTAAAAATTTTTGAATTTTTTAAAATCTATAAATAAGTGTTTAGTCAGTGAAAACTAATATCCTTATGAAACAAATCCATGACAAATTTATTTTGTATACTTCTAAACATTTCCTTTCAAAGTGTTCATCCTCTAACATTTTTATTTAAATTTTATGCCATAGAGCAGAGAAAAAAAACTACATGAAAATTATAAAGTCTGATTGACTCTAAACTCTACAAACAGAGAGTTTGAATGTTTTTCATTGTCGGTTCCACTGGGACATCAATTAATATCACTATATTTAGAAATATAATTAAACACAACTGCTGTTTAACTGCACTATTAAAACCATCTGCACCTTTTAATAGTGCAGATGCTATTAAAAGGTGCAACTGCACTACTTACTGTCTTTCTTTTCTGTGAGATTTTGAATGTATGACAAATGTACTGCCAAAAAGATTGGGATACAGTTTTCAGTAACTATTGATTTAAACGTCAGAATAATAAATGAAGCACATGCCTATGTGAAAATGTGTATCGATAACCAATATTTATTGGTATTAAGAAACTCGCTATCACTGTCACATGGCTGAACAAATACCACATTGTCAACCCCTAAACTTTCCATCCTGAAACACAAACTACAACAAAATGGAAGTAAACTTTAGTCGTTAATATCAGTTTTACTTATCAGAGCAATATGATTTGTTAAAAAATCACAAACATCAACCGATACCAATGTAGATGCCGATATTTTGTGCATACCTGGAGTAAATACCACAATATATATTGATGAGATGTTGAGTTTGTATCAACCACACCTGATCCAAAGTAGCAGGAAATGAAAGCCAACATATGGAGATTAGTCTCAGCACATTAAACAATTTAAATTCAAATATTTTAAAGCTTGACATACATTTCTATTTATATTTTGTCCACTCATCTTTCACAAGGCTAAGTATCAAGTGGTTGATTTTGCAGTATTTATAAATATAAAAAATAAAAATAAAAAATAGCAACAATAACTGAAAATGTTATTTCACAATTTTCCTTTTGCCCAGGGATTTTTTGGGATTTACCTTGAGGTAGTCAGATAAACACAACCTTGGATCTGTCAAAGTTCTTTAATGCCGGTTAGTAACAGAGCTTTTGTCCTGCATTCAGCAGATGATTAATAACTCTAAATGAGTCTAACTGTATCTTCTCCAGTAAAAAGATGATGGTCTCTATCCTTAGCTCACTTTCTCTTTCAGTATTGTTAATAAAAATCAGGTGGAAGGTTTTGTATTTCAACACTGCAAGCAGCTCTAAAAACGACCACAGCCTTCAGCAGAGGGACGAATAACTGCTTGCTGCGTCCTTGTTTTTGTCTGAAAAACCAGCAGCTTTTCAAGGCCCCTCTCTCTCTTTCTCTATCTCTGTGTGTGTGCGGGCGTGTGCGTGTGTGTGTGTGTGTGGAGGTCCGACTCTGACCTCCACCGTCCTTAATTAACCAGAAGAACTAAATTAATTCTTAATATTTAGTCATTTATTTATTGGAGCAAAACACACCAGAGGAAATGTGAAGGTTCAGTGTTTTACTTTCAATTTTCAACAATGACAGTCCAGTTAATTCAGGGCTGTGATAAAGTATTTGTCTCTAAAAGTAAAAAATAACTTTTTTCAGACTATGATACCATTTGCTAAGAGATTATTATTCACTTCCTCGTATGCAGAAGAGGCGTTCAGTGTGGGTAGAGGAGTTTATCCCTCCATGATTTATTGAGCTGAAATTGGAATGATGAGTCTGCAGCCTAAATACTAAACTTGGATGGTGATCTCCAGGTATAAACTTCTACTGTATTATAGTATGAACATGCATTAAGTCAGACACATGCAAAGTGTCTGACTGAAATGTAATTTAGCACTAGGGCTACGTTCTCACAGCAGGCAGTGTGACCCAAATCCAATGTCTGTGGCCCATTTTCACCGCACTCTGAATGGCCCAGTTCTAATCTTTTCACCCACCAAAAAATAATCTGTGTGCCACTTCCATATCTGCAAATAAATCAGATGCAGATCTGATTGTTTTCAAAGTGTCTGCCATCTGAACACTCATGTCATATTTTATCCGAATTTCACGTCATCGACATGAGATGTGCGTCATAATTCTCCACCAGAAGAAGTCAGACGTGGTAACATATGGGAAAGCACCTGAAGCCCACTGTTAAGCATGTTGGAGTATCTGTGGTGCTGTGGGCCTCTTTTTCATGTGAAGGTCATGAAAACCTTCCTGAAGTACTTGGTGTCACAAAGTCTTTCAAATACCCAGAGATCTTCATCCAAGAGCTGTAGTCTCCTCTCTACTGGCCAAAGGACATGTCTCCAGAACACATAACCTTTCTCCAGTCTACTGTCAACATTCTTCAGTTTGATTTCACTGTGTCTCTTCTGCTGCGGTGGAGATTTTCTTCATCTTTAACCTTGCAGAGCGTTTAGCTGCAGAGCTGTGGTGATTGTCTTCCTTGAGAATTCCTGACTTGGCTAAATCATTTATTAGTTCACATGACTTTGGTTGGTCTGGAGTTATAACATATCCACTGATGTCTTTTAAATCTTTCACTTCCTGCCTCTGCCAGGCTCTGAATTTTCATGATGGTGTCTCTCATTTTAGTTCTTGACACTTGGAAACATTGTGACATTGGGATCAACAGCAGCGTTTCTTGTTCTCTCTGATTTCAGTCGTCACCTCAAACACTCAGACTGAAGTCTGTATAAATGGGAAGATTAGAAGGAAGGATCATCATTTTATCTTGAACTGTTGACATCATGATACTTTCATTGTGTTATTGAGCAATCTCACATGTAACTTGTGAAGGCATCGTGAAATTGCACTCTGTATTATTTTTTAGTTGTAATGATTAGAGGTTTTACTAACGATGGTATATAATTACATCTGAGTTTCTCCAGTAGTAAAGCCCTGATCCTTCTTATCCCTACATGATGTGCTGGAAAAACCTTTTTGTGAGATAAGGTAAATGCAGTTTTTGTTTAAAGCATTTGCCCTGCTGATCTCACCATGATGTCTTTTGATTCCGATGTGCTATTTCCCAGCAGCATCTCTTGGCTGCGCAATGATTCATTTTCCACCGACCATATTTAAGAGTTGACACTTTGTGGATCCTTCCATCTAAAGAAGTTTACCCTAGCAAGAGTGCATACATCATAAGTACAGCCAGCCCCAATGGGAGCTAAAGCTTCATATCTCAACAGTACCAGTGCTGATATATGCTTCACCCACAGAGCTGTGCAAAAAATGAAATCCCTAACCTTGGCAGCTTTAGTGCTAGGCTCTACTCATTGAGCTCCATGGGAAATTGAGTTTGCAAACCCAATGGCAGCGCTGTCAGATCCACCCAAAAGCACTAAAAAGTGCAGAGTTTCAAAGAACAGATCATGTCATTATTTCTTCTGGTTGTAGAGAAGCGGCTAAGGTCACAGAGGCTAAACATACAGCACCCACACAGTTGTGTTCACTAGACTGTTCTACAAAGATGCAAGTCTTCGCTCTGATACTCCTAAGTTACCGGTTGCTTCTTGAAGTCACCTTTTTAGGGAAAATAATCCACCTATGTGGAGTCTGATGGATTAAAACCAGCTGTTCATTTTTAGGGAACCTTGTTCAACAAACAGCGTCATGAAGACCATGGAACTGACAGGGTCAGTGTAGTTCTGGAAGAAAACACACAAAGAAGCTAAACACTCACCTAGAGCTGCAACAGAATACTTTAGATCAGGGGTCACCAAAAGGTCATCTGTGGGCACCAGGGTGACCTCAAAGACCATATGAGTAGCCTGCAGAGCTGTTCCAGAGTTAGATCAATCATTAACACTGCTGCAGTCCATTGGCTTAGTATTCCTTCCCTGTTTTATTAACAGAGAGAAACTGCTGACGGTTTATTCATATTTTTCAGAGTGAAGATAATATCTGTCATGTTCAGCGGATCCTTTCTGGCATCGGAGGGCGCTCTCTGGGTCACTGGTGACATGAAAAATGATTCACTTATACATAGGCTAACATCGCCTGATAAGATTTAGGTCAGATTGGACTGAGCGTTAGAAAGACCAGCTCACCCAGCACCATGTTACAGAGGGCTACTCAGGAGATAAAGTCACTGTCTGTCAGTGTGGTTAAAGCTAAACGTCTGTACTTCCCATAGATTATATCCTACCATGTCAGCAAGCGGGATATTTCCACTGCAGCGAGTGCAAAACATGTCACAGCCACTTACTGCAAATGTTTCCTTGCCTCTCCTTTTTAGAACTTCTTCAAGTGAAGCCAGGCACTTATATTTAGGGATGAACCAATGAAAGGAAATTCTGCACATTATCTGCACAAGGTCACAAATAGCTTCCAAGCAAAAAAGCACAACATACAATCGCCTGTAAGAGCAGTAAAAGGTTTTTTGCCTCTTCCTTTTCATCAGAGAAATTGCACTACACACAAGAGAGTAATCAGGTTCTTCATGTTTTAGGTGTTTCAATTAGCACTGGAAGCCTACAAGCTATTTTGCTGTGCAAGCAGAAACGCAATGAGGCATTTAATATCAAATATGTGAGCAACTTTTGACATGATTACAACAACCTCTGGTTTCTCTGAGATAATTTGAGGCAATACAAGCTGATGTTTTATTTTCTCTGTTGTGCCTTTGAAAATGGAAGGTGTGTGCAATTCTTAAAATGTCAGCTACCAAAAGCAGGTGTTTACCACCCTGATATTTTAAGTGTTCTCCATTAGCGCCTGTGTGCTATCCATCCATCCCTTAGTGGGGTCAGGAGGGCTGCTGGTGCCTCTCCAGCTAACGTTCCGGGCGAGGGGCAGGGTATATCCTGGACAGGTTGCCAGTCCATCACAGGGCAACACAGAGACATAACCATGCACACACACACTCACACCTAGGGAGAATTTAGCCTGACAGTCATGTTTTGGGAGGAAGATGGAGTACCCGGAGAGAACCCACGCATGCAGAACATGCAAACTCCATGCAGAAAGACCCCGGGAATCGAACACAGAACCTTCTTGCTGCAAGGCAACAGTGCTACCAACTGCGCCACTGTGCAGCCTGCCGGTGTGCTGGTTAATGGATTTAACCTGTGATTTTAACTCCACAAACAATACATTTAAAAATTAAAATAGAAGCAAAATTTCATGAGAATATAAAATAAGGAAGAATAAATAACAAGGCTCAAACCAAGTCTGCAATTTCTGTTTATGTACAAGTTAGCATTAGTTAGCTGCTACAGTTAGTCACAAAACTGTCAGTTTATAACTCTCCATAAGCCTCCAAACAGGTGTTTATGTGGTTATTTTTATTACTTTCTGTAACCATGAGACAGAATTGTAAGAAAAAAAAGAAACACTCTTGGTTGTTGTTATATTATCAGCTAAAATCAACAATATAAGTAATTTTACCAACATGCTGCCAGTGTGTTCATACACCTGAAAGATTGAGCAACAAAACACATCAATAAAAAAAAAATCACAGGGAAATGAATGTAGTTAATTTTCTTTTAAGTTCTACAACTGAAATCAAACATTTAATTTTTTTTCTTTTCCCCGGTGGATCAATGTAGAGTTTTAGAGAAAGTTCTGGCTTTAAAGAAGTAGCATGTCATTCACTCTAGTTTTATTTTCTATGTTTGCACAATGGCACATTTTGTCAATGTGACTTTCCCAAAGAAACATGTAGCTCAGCATGGTGGAGACATCATAATGCTGAGACTTTTACTTTCATACATATCAGTCTGTATGTTTTGTTTTGACTTTGCATTAAGTCTGGAAAATCCTCAATGAATTCAAACTTGTGCTTCATACTTTTGATTTCAAATATCATTGAACTTCTACGTTAACTTTACTTTCAAATAAATGTTTCAAATAAACATTTATTTAAACGTTTGTGTCATATTAAGCATAAAACTTAATATGACATCCATGCCAATGCTGAGTGGATGTCTGCCTCTAAACTGGAATTCATTTCTGTCAGACTAAGTTGTTTTTTTCACAAAACATATTTTTCACCATTGTTTATGCTTTGGATTTGACCTTATTTTAATGTAACCTGTTTTCAGACCATGAAGAAAATACCTGCATTTTGACAAAAACACAACAAACATAAAAACATTAATGTTTGATACAATCCATGAACATCCTACTGCTTCCACTACATGATAATTTCTTATATAAGAATTGTAGGAGTTTTTTAAAAGACAGAAAAAATGAATAAGTCTAGACATGCACTAAATTATTTAGTTTTGAACACACACCACTCTGAACACAAACACCAAGGTTACAGCCACAATTACAATGGGAGTGAGTTGAGTGGAGATTACCATAAAAAAGTTCTTTTTACTTTAAGCTAAAATTGTTCAACAAGATTTCATGGCCTGATAAATATCCATTCTCCATAAATTTGATACTTAGCAATGACCTTAACTGTGACCATAGCCAGGCATATTTCAGCTAAAATGTCCTGTAAAATATATTTGCACTATGATTTGATCTGTTACCTTGGCCGTTCATGCTCATCTATGACACTGTCCCTCTCTTATTGGAATTTATTGTTATTTTTTTCCACTTTTCTCTATTCTGTCTGCTCGACTGTGTCATTATATTAACTCAAATATTAATAAAAAAATGTCTAATTGCTTTTAAAATAAAAATGATACAATGATCATGTTGGTTATACGTATTCTAAATAACAGAACATAATATCTATGTGGCTAAAATTCTGCCTTAGTCACAAGAAGTTAGTGGGTAACTGTAAAAGGTTCTGCCATTTTAAATATTTTGAACAGATACATGGTGGAACACAAAACAAAGTATTGAATAAACATCCTGAGGTGATTTTCTGTACAAATGTTTATTGTAGACAATATTATCTTTGTTCTGCTCTTTGTAGACAGTCAGTCAAACTAACAAGACAATATTAGCATTTACTTGGTTAGCTAGCGCACAGTCTGCTGGCACCTGCTACATTAGCCTCTTAGTTTACCAACTGTGCTTTCAAAACAAGCTTGACCAATTCTAACTGTGGTGTACAATTTCAAAAAATATATTCAGTGAATTTATTTTTGAGTAAAATATATGAGGCTGCGTTGCAGTGGCACAAACTGCTCCACAGAAGCATAGCAACTAGCATGACTGATTGAAATCTTTGACTTTTTTTCATCCCAGTCCAGTTGGTGGACTCCCGAACTACCTCAGTTGGTCTACCAACCAGCATAAAACTCAAGAAGAAGAAATCTTTGATTCCCAATCATGATCATTTAACTGAGATTAATTTATCCATCAATTTTATCAATGTACAAACAATACGAATAAACTATGCAAAAGCAACAGATAAAATATTAAAAACATAGTTCTCAGGAACTATGTTTTTCTGGTTTTTCTGGTGTAAAAACAGAAAAGTTAACATGAAGTTGAAGATGGGACAGAAAATAAAACCATGAGATTGTGTTTGCATGTGTCATTCCTTCTAACAATACTAACATCTAGCGCCTTCTTCTATGTGACTGTTGCAGAAGTTCACACTGTGGCTAGCTCTATATTTTGACACAATGAGTCTATCGTCAGTAACGTCTGTTTTTCTCTCTCTTTTTCTCTCCTTCCTGCTGCCTGGAACATCAGACCACTTGGGCATTGAGTTCATGGGTAAGGAAGCTTTTCTTGTCTTCACATGTGCATGACTCACGCCTGTAAACATCGTAGGGGTTTCATGTTGGATCAACATTACACTGCGTGATTGCTTACACGCAGAACACGGATTGACGCCCAGTGAAAGCCCACACACACACACACACAGGCCTAATCACACGTAGTGTTATCTGGCTTGACATGGATGTGTTCTTACACATCTGCATGATGCATCTTATCTCTTTGTGGAACTCTTCGTTGCTTAAACATGTCACTGTACTATTTACCCAAACACATTTATGTATCTTTTACCATTTTTATTCTCCATCTCGTGCTATCTCACATTTCTTTCACTCGCAATTGCTTATGAAGTGTCCCCTCAGAATACCAATGTGCTGCAGTCTCCTTGGAAACGAGGAGAACAGAGAGGGCGCAGTGTGGCTGTTTTCTTTTTTCTTTCTTTCTTTTTGTGACATTGGCAGTGTTAGCAAATGAATTCCTCATTAGTACTTGTGTGCACGTTGATGGCAAAAGTTCAGAAGCATGAATCTGAAAAAGCCGGAGTTTGGTACAAATGTTTGGTTGGGTGGAGGTTTTCTTCTTCCTCCAGTCTTTGTAGAGCGAATGTTGATGCGTCTCTCTCAGGCACATGCCGTGGGCTGCGATGGGTGGAGGCCAGCGGATTCACAGTGCCGTTGCCAAGCTCCTCACTTGTGTTCCTGGCTCTGCTTTGCGCGCTCTGTGCTGGGTATTGCAGCTGAGGAGCTCTAGTTAACGGTCTGGAAGCTCGTCGTTAGCCGCGGCTCGCCCCATTCTCTCAGTCGGAATTGTTAGGACCATTTCCAGAAGCTCTGATCACAAAAAAAACCCATAATTAAATCCAAAAGAATGACCTCCCACTTTATGACTGTATTGAAAGAGCAAGAAGAGCTGTTTATCTCAGTTTTTTTTTTTTTACCCTCCCATTTCCCGCCAGACATTTGCATTTGTGAAGCCTGCTGAGACTTTGCAAACTTGGCAGTGACAGATGATCTTTACCATAGAGCTCTCTTGCAGGTTCTTCCTCCCATTTATATTCAGCTGTGAGGTTTCATGCCTTTTGCAACATTGTTCAGGCTGCCACATTCTCTTCACCTCGCTAGAGGCTCACTAGCCCTGCCAGCGTCCTCGCCGGCGTTGTGTTAAGCAGCGCACGCAAAGACGAGCGTCTCCCACACTTGACGGTAACATCTCAATGTCTGGGGCTTGGCGAACTGACTCTCCCGAGAAAAAGAGAAATATTTAAATCATCTTCAGCGACTCTCCAGTAGACTTTTGTGAGTTACTTTCAAAAAGAAAAGGGAAAACATTCAACAGGAACATCTGAATACACATCTTACATTTTCTCTTCCAACCTTCAACAGAAACTGAGTTTTGAGATTTACATAACAATGTCTTCAATTTTAGGTGTACAACTTTGGATTTGATGGTAATTTCCTCTAATCCACACAAGTTCATATTTTAACATCCAAGCTCTAATACAAACATTAACCCACACTGATATTTGGATTATTTTCCAAGCCCAAGTTGTAGAGAACTCACATCCTTTTTTCTCCTTGAGCATGCTTCTGGCTTGTTCTGGAAGGATATTTGACCCCAGAAAGTTGAAGCTCATTTAAGTTGTCTGGTTTTCTCTCCTTTAACCTTATTTTAAAAGAAACTTATTATTCAAAATTCATTTTTTGAATACATTTGTATTTCCATTCTAGAAATATTTCAAACCACCCAGCTGTTTTACTGACAATAATTCAACGTGTTTTGGTGTTTGGAATATTAACCATTTCAAAAACCTCCTGGTTATGATGTCACACTTGGCGGGCACTCCCCCCTCATTTTGCAACCCCAGCCGAACCCAGCCCCGTAACCTAGCAACCCAAGCAGAGCTCCAGCATCAACTGGATGCGTTGCGTGATGGCTACTGGAGAAGAAAAGTGTTTTATTGTTGATGTACCATCCAGAAACCACTTGCTGCATTCTTGTTGGTTGTACAGGAGGCTCTACTTTTGCTTTTCAAAGATGCATAATTGTAAGATTGTGAGTGTAAACTTTGAGTTAGGGGGCGTGGCCAGCAGGCCCCTAAAAGCAGCAGAGCCCTAAAACAGCCTGTTCTAAAAGGAACTCAGAACAAACAGAACTGTGGAGGTGAAATGTCATTATCTAAAAATGATTTTGAGCAAAAGATGTAATGAACATTCATGTGTTTGCTCATACACTTCTCCTATCCTAACTTGTTCAAGAAAGCAGAACAGGTCACCTTAAGTTCTTCTGAGTATTTACCAAAACCAGCTTTGCCAGAAACTTTTCTAGATTTCTCTGGTTTTAAATGTTTTGCATTGTGCTTTATTTCAAACTTACAGCCCATATCAGGTGAAATGTATTAATATTTTTGGGATTTTTATGAATGTAAACAAAACTCAAGTTTATATTTTGTGGAATAACACAGAGCTGCTGTTCAGGGCATGATTTAACCTACAATGCATTAATTCATGCTTACTTATATATATATATGTCTTACCATTTAAATGAGTAAAATAATCTTTCAACACCAAAACTGGCTCTGGCCCAGGGGCCCACATCGTTGTAAATACGGCCCTGATGATAAGTGCATGTGAATATTTAAAGATTTTGCCCTCTTTTTCATGCCCTGGTTTGCAATCCATTTGGCATTTATGAATTTATCTGTGTCATGCAATATGACCATCATATTTTCCTTGTTTGTGGTTAATTTTTAACTACTGATCAGACAAAGAGCTTTAGGGTTTAACTTTCATCCTGTTTGTTGTGGTGAGACTTGCATCACATGCCTTTGATTAAAGCAAATCTACATTACTTATAGAGCTCAATTGTAAAATTCTGTCTATGAAGACAGTCCATATTTCTATCAAGGATTTATAAGCAGTGAATCTCCCACCTCCAACCTTCAGCTTCTGAGGCTAAAATTAGAAAGGAAGCATATAAAGGTTAAGATTTCTCCACCCAGGACATAAACTCACCCAGCATTCAATAAAGCTTGAAATATATTTAAAACTTCTCCAATTCTGCCTTTCCCTTTTATAAATCTTTAATGTATCAGAGCAAGTGATGGGGAGAAAAATTCACTGTTCCTCATCAGGCAGCCATGCAGGCAGCCGTCAACATTTCCTTTCCATCAGAGCTCAGTGACCTCTGACTGAAAATCTGGTGTCCAAATCTGACACATCTAAATTGGCGTCCAAGCAAAAATGTGGTCTTCAGTTCTTTCAGGTGAATGTTGGGGTTTCTTTAGCTCATAGGGATGACTTAAAGTGTTTTGAATCCTGAACGTAGAATGTTTTCTGTTTCTTTTACCTGACAAATATGATTCAAGTGCTTCATCACAACAGTGACATTTGTTGATGTTATTTTTAAGAACAGGAACATGTCAGAAAGTGACAGAGATCTGGAAAAGAAAGTAATAATAATACAAAGCAGCTAAATATGTAATCAGAGGCCATCGTCATCATTTTTCCAATCTTTGAAGAGGAAGAGCCTGCATAATTATATTAGCCAGTTTTAAGGCGTTAAGCCTAATGTTTTCAGATGTGTTTATTAGAGATGTACTGATCCAATATTAATATCTGTATCTGTCCTGATATCAAATAAAATGCTAGATCAGGCATCGGTCACAATGTGCCTGACCCATAAGGACAGATCTGTTCAATCTAATTCTATGCTTTGTGCTCTGACTGACATCATGCTTTATTATTTATTTTACATTATAGAATTACTAATTAATTACTAATTCATTTTTACATGTTTTACCAAGATAGTCAACCTATTGTTTTAATCAGTTTTGGTTTATTTTACATCGGCTGTTCTGCTCCTAACTGAACTGCCTGGACAAACTGAAGTTGTTTTTACATGGTTGACAAAGCTGCTGAGGAGTTATCAAATAAATGTGTAGTTCAGTACACATTTATTTTATTTTTTTTAAAATAAAACTTTGAGTCAGTTCAGCTATTTCCCTGTATTGGATCAGTATGGGCCAATACTAAACCTCAGATATCAGTATCAGAAGTAAAAAATTGGATTGGTGCATCCCTAGTGTTTACTGTATTTGCTGTGGTAGAGACCCTTTTGGGGTTGGGTTGACATAAGAATGACACACAATATACCAACACAGGGACTCATTTAACCCTTGAATTGGACCAGAAACTCCTGACCAACCACTGCTGGACTCACCAGTCTGTCAGCGCCTCAGTCTGCCTGTTTGAATCCTACAAAATGCCATCTTTTTTAGTGTTGAACGAAGAGGTGTGTACTTTAGTTGTCTTGTAGATGTGAAAGTGAGGTGATTTTCATTTCACTCCTCTTGACTTTTGACAACTTGAAACATA
Organism: Girardinus metallicus; assembly: GCA_903067095.1. NCBI lineage: Eukaryota > Metazoa > Chordata > Actinopteri > Cyprinodontiformes > Poeciliidae > Girardinus > Girardinus metallicus. The sequence continues at coordinate 17,415 of CAEGAE010072168.1, forward strand.
CTGAGAAAGCTGCTGAATGTCAAACAGAACAAAACAAAGAGAAAAGAGCAATCTGGATGAGAAAGTTTTCAGTCCTGTTGTGGAAAGTTTTGTTTCTTTCAAATAGACCAGAACTCTAGCTGCAACAAGTATAACTCGTCTTTATATACGTATTATAATGACAGTAGAATTAAATCTGCTGCTCTAGAAATCAGGTAGGTTTTTTTTTTCTTCTCAATTTCAACATTCAACTAACGTCCTTTCTGTACCTTTAGAAGGGACTGCAGTACCTTGTTTTCAGAGCATATGCTTTAGATTGAAACTGCAGTGTGTGTGAATATAATGTAAAAATTCTACCTTTGAGCAAAATCACGCTCGACCCCACGAGCAACCAGACAGTCTTCAAGACTTCAAGACGTTCACGAAGCGGGAAGGCGAACGATAAATGAAAGAAAAGCAGGCATCATCACTGGGAACATCCCTCATTATTTTTTAACACAGTTTGAAAAGTCACCTTGCATTATTTACGAATCACAAAAAGCACAATGACAAAAGTCATCAAACATTTATAGTGAAATTTAAAAGAAATCTAATTTGTATGGACAAGGTGCAGAGATGCTGAGCATGCAAAAACACAGTAGGTTGCTTTCAGTGCTGGAGTGATTGAAGTTGTGAGGAACCTCATAGAAATGATTGTATTTTCAAAACAGATTCCACCCAGTATGTTTTCAAGTCTTTTCTATAGTACTTTTGATCCCAACCTTCTTCAGTTTCATACCTAGAAACACTTTGTTTCCATGTATTCTTTGGGTAATTAAGAGTTTCTGGTCAATATCAGTCATAAATATGCTGAAACTTAATTGTTTAATTTGTGCAGGTCATATTTATCATCGTATTTCTATTATTCTGATCTCCTCTGACAGTCAAGTCAAACCAGTGTTCTTCCTGCCAGGAAGGATAATATATCTGAGTGAAATAATCGTTTTTTTTAAGAAAATCATTTGTTTCTAAGAGGATCCATAATGTGGGCCCAAATTGACACATATCAGTACGAAACATCACCCAACAGAGGGATCATTTTCATGCCTAAAAGGCTTGGGTATGAAATGACCAAAATCACAAAAGCCTGAAAAATGATCAAAATGACAGTCTCTCAGTAAGACTGGCAATTATTAATACACCAACACATCATCCTTTACATCCTGAGACAAGAGAAAGTGGCACAAGTGGAAAAACAGAAAACAGTTTCCTTTTGCTTTGACGAAACAATGCATTTCCATTTAGCTTCACAATGTCAGTCAAGAGAAGCATAAGAATAGACTGAAACCAGGCAACAGAACACGTTTGTATCATCCACCATCAGAACACTGAAATACAAATGTTTAGTGTTTTTGGAAGAAAAATCAGGAGAATCCTGTCCATGTCACGGACCTATCGTGATACAATGTTGACATTATTCATATTCTGTACAAATGAGCTGCTAATATTGCATAATAAAGTTTATATCGTTCTCATCCTTGGAATCCCGGGGAATCAACCAAAGCTTCATCTGGGAATAATCACATTTGTTAGGTTTTTTGCTGTAGCCTCTATTTGAGGTATAGATAATAAAATCCTCCTGACATTATGGAACATTTTCTACACATGTTGCTTAAAGTAAATGAATAAATCTCACAATGACAAGTAAGTGTGTGCAGTAGCTTTATGAGGGATGACTCATAAATAATCTTGTATCAAGGTACGGGACAATTTGATTATCAGCGTCAATTTAACATCTGATTGCAGATGAAAAGTAGTTGGTATGCTATGCATGTGTTCTGTCTGCGCTGATGAAAATTCATGCTGAATGCATGAACTAGCTGCAACTGATGGCAGCCTGACCTATGAGTTCATTATTTAAACACTTTTGGGGCCTCATAGATTATGAATGTTCAGAGTTTGGGCATCATTAAAAATGGACGTCACAACAAAAAGCAACACACCTCATACTAATGCATCAGAACATGGGAAATCTACACAATACACAGAACATGGATCGATAAAAATGCAGCACGTACATTATAGATGGGATAGGATTTGATGTTCCACAAAATGTGCTTTATTTAAGTTGAGACCTATATTAAACACATATTTAATATGTTAAATTGTTACCAGCTTACTCGGAAAGATACAGAACCAGAAATTCCATGTCCAAATAGGTTTAAACTTAATGAACTGTTCAGGTGTGTAATTTGAATAAATGTTAGTTTTTCACATTACTCCTCAGATTAGCTTCAGATTTGTTTTCCATGGCTCAGATTTGGACACTGCACAGAAGAGGAGGAGTCAATAAAGAAAAGCTAAATGACAATAAAACAGAATCTTTCACTATACAACACTTATCCTCACATTCTGTCCACTCCAGCCACTGTTGCCAAAGGAAATGAGTCATGTGGACAAAAACATTCAGGGAAGAAATGATTGTGCTTGCAGTGCCCTGACATAAAGCAGGCTGTGATTTCAGAATTTTACAATGAAGAGAAACATAGAAAATCTATTCTATTCTGCTATTCCAAATATGTTTTGCACAAGAAAGATTTTCTACTACATGACACTCCTGACACTCTTTGGAAAAACCATAGACTTGGTAGTGTTTAATTATTTCACAGTGTAGCTGGTTAGCAGTCTAGTCTGATAGATTCAATAAATCAAAAAAGGTTCTCTAAAAGTTTTGGATGCTCAAAAGGAAACAATAACATACGCAACAAAACATCAAATCCATGGATTTGATGTTTTGTCCTGGCCCTGATCTTGAGGACCAGTTAGTTCTATTCCATATGGGTGGTAAGTTTTGCAAACAGTGAGCGAAAGCATGTTGGACTTTACTCCAGACACTAAACTACAGTGCTAACATAACCGCAGAGATTATGGTAGTTTAAAGATGTATTAGCAGTGCTGGGAGCAAACGCAAATCTGCTCATACAATAATGTTAAAAAAATGGCTTGTAAGTCTTCACAGACTTGTTTTAGAGTGTTTTCACACCTGATAGTCCAGTAGACGCTGCAACATTTGTTACATTTTCAGCTCTAGAGGTTCTCTTTCAAACTGCACTGTGTCAAAACAATCAATTCCTTTAAAAAAACCTGTTCCTCTCTTTGCTTGTGGCGGCGCTGCACCAAGAACCACTGAAGGAAATGACAAAAACCTCTAAGGAAGACACTGAGCGTAACTTCTTCTTTCACTAAATGGAGCAAAAATGGAGCGGAATCAGATTTTAGCAGTAGAAATTCTCATCTGTATTTAAGAGACCATGAGCCATTTCTCCTGTTAGCGTTAACATGCACTTTAGTTTCAGTCCTCTTCCTGTTTTAGGGTCTGTTTGGCGTTTTTATATGGTCATTGAAATCACACCAGAGTTTGCTGCAACCGAACCAAGAAACATATGATACAAACCAAGGTTTGTAGGCGGACCAGAGTTGCATCAAGTTTCGATTGTGCGCTCCTCCTCAAAGAAATCAAACTTTCAAAGCAAGCAAACTGGAGTTTAATTACAGCAGATTAAACTCCAGTTTAATCTGCTGGTGTGAACGTACCCTAAATGCTCCAGATTTTGAAAAGTGATTTATGTGGTTTACTGTGCATAGGCTCAGGAAGTACTGAGATAAATTCAAAGAGCAAAGCTGAGTGTAGCTTAATGGAAGAAACTCAGAGTTGGCTTGAAGGCGTTGATGGTGGAGTCTCTAAGAAGAGGGAGCCACCAGTGATTCAGATTGAGTGCAGTGGAGGGTGTTGTCCAGCGCCTCTGTTTTTATGTCATGAACTCCACCAGCGCTCACTGAAGCACTCTGACTCCGGCACGCCTCAGAGGTTCTGTCAGAACGCCACCTCACTCTGTCGCCACGCTTTGTCACCTCTGTGATTATCTGTGTGTGCTGCCAAAAGCTCTGTATGTTGATAGGTGGAGATGTTCTTTTGAAATTACAGGCTGATAATGACTCATAGAATGGAGAACAACTTATCCCACTTATATTTTTTTGACAGCAGCTAAAAGAAACGAATATGTGAGGTTTTTATTAGATTTTAAACTGAAAATGATCCCTAATGAAAACAGGAGCACACATAACACCCTTTGCCACTGAGGAAGCTCCCAGTGTTGTACAGATTGGCAGGATTACTGTACTGGTAAATTAATTTTCAATTTAAAACCAAACTTTAAAACAGGGCAGTACACTAGTGGGCAATAGATCTGATATCAGTGTGAGCTGAAGGTGGCAGTTAGACCAGTATGACCTTAGCATTTTCAAATCTTCCTTTCAAAGCTGAGAAGCTAAAGCTCATTACTTAGCTCATTGCAGTTTGCTACCATGGAGACTCATCAGGACTTCAGCTATGCAGCGGTCTGTGCGTGGAAAAATGTTGCCACTGAATTTTCTGTCACAACAACAATGCATTTTCTTATGATAGCTGCCATGTCCACAGATTTGCTCAATAGAACTGCTGTCCTGCTGGCAGAATATTGGAGTAGCTCTGTTACGTTAGACTTTTGTTCATAATTTTTTTGGTTGAGTCGTTACTGTTTGAAATGCCGTGCAGTTTTTCTCTTCAGTTTTGGTTTCTGTTCAGCTGGAAAGAATTTTGCTCTTATTTCTTTTATACTTTTGAACTTTTGTTATGCTGTATAAAGTGGTTATATGCTTTTACAACAGGGAGCAGCTGGTTAGCATCGCAGTTAAAACCTGAACTATGAGCCCAAATCCCAGAGGAGATGAAAAGGATTCTAAAAGGTTTCACACCGTATCAAATTCCATCAGTTTATATTTAAACAAAAACTGGTTTGGGTATAAAACTATGTAGTTTAAATTCTTGGGTTAGCTTAGCTGCCTGGCTTTTTCTTGATTATAAAACTACCAAAGAATTATTCAAAAATACATACAGTGGGTGAGGCGGCTGAATCGATGCGTAATGTGATAAGCAGAACACTCAAAAAACGTTCAACTAAAATTGATTTTTGAGTATTTTGAAACAATTTAGAATTCCCAGGATTAGAAATTATGATCTATAAAAATTTTCCGTACCTTTATTTCTAATCATACAGGCAAGCAGAGATTTAGAGAGAAGCAGCAAAAGCAAATGGGGTGGATTAGCAGTGCTAGCCAAGAACTAATGATGCCAACCAGGACATACTGGGGAATGTCGTCTCTGTCTGGATATTGAGCTGCTAACATGTCTGGATTGTCTGGAGATCCTTCATCCTCAACATCACCATCCACAAACAGGCTTTAAAGACACTTGGATGATATAACTTAAGACAACAATTAATTTCTCTTTGGCATAAATAAAATATTTTTGAATTAAACAGCTTAAGTCAAGCCAGGAAACACATTCATAAAAGAAAAAGATCAAACCAAAATCATGAATAGTTTAGAGCCCTAAATATACAAAATTGTATGTATTTTTTTCACCCTGGAAAAGAACTCTTACAATACATCATTAAAAACCCCAATTTTATATGACATACATGGCCATCAACTGAACTTGCCCTACATCAATATATAAGAAGATCACATAGAATACAGTTACAGTTACAGCCACTGTCACCTTGAGTTTAAAATATTAATCACAGTTGTCTTTAATGTTGCTGCGAATAACTGACCAGCAGGGCAGATCTGGGGGTTTGAAGTGGGAATAAATAGAAGACGTGACCCCGAGGTCACGCAGATGGAACAAGAACAGGCTTTCCCTCTCTTGAGCCGAATGATTTATTCACATCAAGAGAGTGCGCCAGTGCAGACAGCAGTAAGTGTGTGCAAACAAGAGGGAGGCTTTAAGCGCTGGCTGACCTTCACATCATTAACCTCACACTGAGTCACAGTACGGGTAACAGCTAAGTCACTCCGTCCCAGGTTTAAGGAACTTTTACCAAGTAATTTAAGTTTAGTCTGGTTGGATGTAATGAAGTTCTTAATTGTGAATCTTCCTAATGTATTCAGAATTAGGGTAATAAAAAAAAAAAACAGAATATTTCCAATCCAATTCCCCAACCTGTAAATCTCTTTTTGTCATCACCGTTTTGTGTCAAAAGTAATTTCTTATGGTAAGCAATGGCAAAATTGTTTTTGCCATTTTCTGTCAAAATTAGAATGTATTCTTTATGTAGTCCAAAAATAGTTCTCCAAATGTTTTATCAGGGCCTTGCCTGTAAATATCCCTTAAAAATAAATTATACTTCTATTCCAGTGTATAGTAAAAATGTGGAATATGCTTTTATTGACTGAAAATAGTAAGAGGCTGAAAAAGGCTTTAGGCTAAGGTTAAAGATAATATTCTTGCAGAACTATACTCTTAAAATTTAGCCAGTGCTACAATGGAAACCAAACTTCCACTATATGCTAATATTAGAGCTAAGTTTATTTTTTAGCACTTTAACATTTTTGCTAGCTTTGAAAACAATTAGTGCACTTAGCATCCCCTAAGTTAACTTTTAAAGATAAATTCCAAAGCGATAAAGAACTTGACTGTTGAATAAATCTTATGTGTAATGAAGTTTGACATCTGTGTCAAAGTCAAGAGTTCAAGTAGCTTGACATTTATATTTGTGCTCTTATTTTGAAGTTGGTGAATAGTGTCAGTGTGGCAGTTCCATTTTCTCTCCTCATGTTCCCCATCCATGATGTGGTACATCAGATATACCCAGAATGCAGTGCTGTGACCACTGATATGCTGCTTATTTTCTGACCAAAGACCAAAGACCAAAGTCATCAATAAGACAAAATCAACAGCTGAGTAAGAAATTGGTTGTTTTAATTTGATAAGTTCTGTAAAGTTAAAAGGCACTTTAATATTTAACCTAGTGACAAAGGAAGAAATCTTTTTAAATAAACAATAGACGATTCCTACAACACGATCTGAGGCTAAGAATAACAACTTGGAGAAAGCTGCTTGTTGCACAGCAACTAGAGGCACCATGCAATGTGAATGGATTTACATTTAAATCTGTTTCATACAACTCAATATCATATTTTAGATAGATTGTTTCTTCACCAATAAATATGTAATCCATCAATCAATCTCAGCCAGCAGAACTCAATCCAAATCAAACCTTTGGTGTAAAAGTTGGTGTAAAACACAAACTGAAAATAAAGTTTTCAGTTTGTGTTTAGCCTCATATTTGTTTCTGCTGAAGTGAATATTTCAGGTCATCTTTTGTTGATGATACAAGCAAATGGTGAGATTTTAGTTAAAATGCAATTTCATAGGCATTAGGACTTCTCTTGTAACGAGTCCTTTCAAAATGGGTTTTCTTTTCTTTTTTTAATCTTACAAAAAAGTTTTCTTGACAGATTTTTTTTTTCTTTTTTTTTTTTTTTTGGTGTGCATTAACAAATCATTGCAGATCATACTCACACTTCCACTTGTACACCATTTCCAAGAGATTGGACTTGGCTCCGGTGAGCAGACTGAGTTAGGGTGGCAGAGGTATAAAAAAAATCAGCACATTGGTGGTAGTGTAAAGTGTGTACTGGCCTGTGGTAAACCTGCCTCCATCGGTAGATTGGTTCTCAGCTCAGAGAGGAGAAGGAGACGGACACACAGAGAGGTGGAGGAACACAGCTGGTGCAGGTGTATCTCTTGCCCCTAATTGGCCTTTATACCAAACTTGCAAGAGAAACCAAGCAAGAATAGTCAGAACTGAGTTATGAGAGCATTACGCTCACCCACTTTATGTGCCTGGGGTTTAACAGTGAGGCTCAGTATGGGACAGACACAATTTGTGGGTATGGAGGATGAAAATTAAATGGATAACTCTGTATTTTAACAGGAATGTTTTGTCAAAGAACAGAGTTTCCCCAATCAGAATCCTGTGGTCTGTTTTTAATCTTTGGTTTGTGGATAGTACCGTTCATCCTTCTATTGTCTATACCGGTTATCCTTGCAGGGTGATGCGGGTTAAGGGGGAGGCCACTCTTTCAACTCATGCAGAAAGAGCACAGGCCATGTAGGGAACACAGACGAGGTCACATTGTGTGAGTGAGACAGTAGCCTCTGTAAAACAACTCTTAACCAAGCACAAGATGATTACTGATTTGAAGTGTTAGCATCTTAATTTGATAATTGGTACAGCGTTGCTTAGTATTGCCAACTGTTTTTATGTGTTACATTCAAGAAAATGTGAACTCTTAATCTGAACTCTCCAAAAGGCCACCAATAATGCTATATTCTGTTCAGTGGAGTGTTTAGAAATAATTTCAGAGAGATCGCAATTTATTTATGAAGCTATCTAGAAGAAATTTCTAAAGAAAAGACATACTGAGATCATAATTATATCCCCCGTTTACTGGTTAAGATAAACTATCCATTTCTCACCACCAAGTCTTGCAAAGTACCTCAGCTGTATGTTTGACATATTCCAACACAATAGCTCACGTGAGCCCTATTTTATACTTGTTACATTGGCTACCAGTAGATTTTAGGATTCACTTTAAACTTCTCACTAACGGAGTACTAAAAAGGCAGACCTCAGAATATTTATATAATCACAAAATGTACTGCTCCCTGCTGTGATCTTGACACTTTGCAACTAGTCATGTTGAGGCGCCACGATGGACGTTAGAAGTGAGGGGCAGGAGTATTGAACGGAGCACTGATTGTTTTCCTAAGTTGTTTTTGCTAATATGGTCATGGCATCTGCTCGTTCAAGTTGAGCTAACTTCTCTGTGAAAGTAGCTCACCAAGCTGGGTCATGGCAATGGTGTTAGCTCGCTAGCTAGCTGGAAAACCAATCCACACCTTCTCCGTCCTGATGCGTTCGTTGATTTGATCAAATAAAATTAGACTTATAAGTACAAAAGCTCGATGCTAACCAGTTTTGTTCATACATGGTACGCTATATGATGGCAGGGCATTTGCTCTATGCTTACTAAGGCATCTATCTTCTCCATAATTCAGTACTTGATTACATACTACTAATCTTCCTTACGTCAGAAGTTTGCTGCAAATTCGCAATTCCACCAAGGTCTCCCAATCCTTACAGCTGCTGTCCATCTCTGTCTGCTTCCCTCATCAAAAGGTTTGCCTCCTCACCTGTTTGTGCAGTCAACCCCACCATTCTATCACTGCTTTTACTGTGAAATCAACCAAATAAAAGCAATATTAGGCAACTAACTGTTCTGACGTCCATCTTGGTGGAATAGAATAGGACGCTTTCTGAAAAGCATGCAAAGGGTCAGTGCTGCTCCTTGTTGTCCTGGCTTTATCTTTTATGCTAATTTCCTTGTTAAATTAAGCTATTTAGGACACAAATAGCTTAAAAACTTGACATACCCTAATAATGATAATAAAAATCTCTTTGCCATACAGGTAATTTTTAAAACAGCTAAATTTGAAAACAATGTCAAAAAATGCCTCAAATTTATCAGGAGACAAAAGTGGGCTGGGTTCATCTGTGAAACTTCTAGGCTCGTCAGTGCACCTCCTTACTTTATCTCTTCTCATCTCTCTGTGCCACATCTCCCCCAACCATCTTAAGTGTCTGCCCTCCCCACAGTGTGTGTCAGGACTGTTCTCATCTTCCTCTAATTACATACAGTAATTACAGTCTTTGAGTCGATGTGTTGCCGCAGTTTGATTAGCAGCGTTGGGATAACGGCGGCCTGAAATGTCATTTAGACATAGGTGGAGAAAGATGGAGGAAAACGTTGTACGGCATCACTCCGAGAGATTCTGCAGCATCTGTTGTTTTAGAGGAGATAAAGGATCTAAAGCCATGTGTGTCTGATGGATCACATCTGCTGGATGCTTTTCTTTGGCTGAAATATCGAAAAAGACATCTTACAGTAAGTTCAGGAATATCTCGATGAGGCCAGAAAGTAGTGAGTTACGTCAGCTGAGACGATGCCAGGATCCTGCAGAGTAATACGGACGCAGCAGTAGCAGGCAGCAGTGGAGCTGCTCTGCTGCTCTGAACACTGTCAGGTTTCCTCCAGATGTTTCACCGAAAACGTGTCAGACTTCACCGTCTGCACTTCTCTCTCTTCTAGTGTCATTTTAAAATGTTAAATATGTTAAGGAAGGAAGGAAGGAGAGAAGGACACAAAAAGAAGGAAAGAATGTATAAAGGAAGAGCTACACAAGAACAGGAAAGAAATTAAGAAACAAGTTTGGAAACAAAAGTATGTTATTGAAATGAAACCAATGATTCAATGTACTTCCATACTTATCCAGACCTAAAAAGCACTGAAATCAAATTCCATGCCTTCCCAAACTTTTCCAAACTGCATAGCAGTAATTATTATACTTTTGCACAACAAATAAAATCCTTCAGAAAAACCCTTCTCAACGTAAAACCCGTTTCGCCCATCGTCTTTACGGCTTCCCAAGGCCCGAACGTTGCAAAAATAAACCTTGACTGATCGCCTGTTAATGTTTCCGAAGGCAACCGTGATTTACTTGTTCGGAACAAACAAGACAGCTTCCATTTTTCTCCACTAATGGCATCCCTCCGCACCATAACTCTTCTTGTTTCCAAGTGTTCAGGCTCCATTACATGTGGCATCCATTTCAAAAGCAATGTCTGGTGTCTATCGGACCATTACTCGACGTGGCAGAGCTGATAAAACGAGCCGAAGGGGCTGAAACCGTAACTCGGGAGTACCCCGTGTGGCGGGGAAGGAAGCTGTAAATATGTTCTGGGTTTTGTGTACAAATGACAATTGAGTTATTTTATGTCCGTTGTATTTGGTTTGTTTATCACAGAAGTAATTACTCTTGAAAAGAATCGAGGCAGATTGAAAAAAAAAGAGGGATAGAGGGGGTAAAAAAGCTCCAGAGAGCTGTTTGTTCAATAACTACTTGTTTGATGATTTAAATAGCTGTTTGGGTGCTGCTAGAGAAACACATTAGAAATTAAAAGCTGATAAAAGCGGCTCTCAAAAACCATGTTTAATCCTGTGAATGGCGTATTGGTTCAGCGCGAACATTTCCCGTGAATGGCAGATTTACTCTGAGAGGACAAAAACATTTCCATTCGTCCTTCCTCTTTTTCTTCCTTTTGTGTCTGAAACACATATGCAGGCAAATATGTACAACATCTACGGCTTTATTTCCCGAGAGCGTGCTGTTCAAACATTAATATGGTGTCTTCTTCTTCTCCTGTTTTTGTTTCTCCACAGAGAGCAAAGCTGTGTACAAGAGACAGGTGCTGTCAATCACGTCCATCGCCATGGCAATCAGTCTTCTGGGAACAATGTGCATGGCACTCTACTGCCGCAACAAGTATGACAATAAACACACACATATACTATAAGATATTTCTAAGGTAAATCCAGTGGAGGGACGTATTGGGAGCGGGCCTTTGTTCATCCTCTGGGTCTTACACAAACAACCGTATTTCTTTCCTTGTTACAGTAAAATCCCCAGCAGCTCAGGTTTATTGGTAAGATCTGGGAATGCATGAAAATGACATCAACAAGAAAACCAGAAACTCTCCAGTCCCTATCAGGTTGTTTCCATATTTGTTTCTCTAAATTGCTTGTTTTACAATATCAGATGAATAATACTTAAAATGGGAAGGCTATGACTTGAAGCAAAGTACGGCCTGATCTTGGCATTTTGAAACAATCATTATCAGGACTCCTTGACAAAACTCACCGCAGTAAGATGGATGGCTTTGTTCACATTATTTTCACGATAAATTTTCAGCTTACCCTCTGAGACATTTATGAAGAAAAAGGGGCGGCTCCTGCATTGACAGGTAGCTGTTGGTGGAGCAAAGAGAAGTATCGATCTGATACCCAGTAAATACAGGGCCAGTATCGCTGATACCAATACTTTTTAAGTTTAATATATCACTAAACTTCTGATTTTTGGTTGTTTTTTTGTTTTTGTTTTTTTGCTTTTAGTTATTTTGGACAGAATTTGGACAAAGTTTTTAGGCGTTTACAAAATACCTTAATAACTTTCACATGATTTGTGTGCATTTTTCCTTAATGAAGTGGAAAAAATATCACATGACAGCAAATAAAACAAGCAAACAAAACTAAATTTCCTTGAGGTACAATTGAGAAACTACAATACAGAAATAAGCAACAATTTTGAGATAGAATCTAATACTACAGTATTGCTCTTACCACACTAATATGGATCTGCTACTGATGCTGCGTTGATATTGATATTGTCAATATTTTGGTTCAATTTGCCCACCTCTATTGCACAGAAACCAGCTGAAACACTAATTGATCATTTCTACAGCATGAATACAGGTGTTTGCCTCACTACAATGACAGAAAATTTAGAACCTAGGCTCGTAGACTGCTTCTACAAATGTTTGTGAAAGATTGGGTTGCTGCCCTGAGAGGAGAGGATTTCAGCATGGAGCCTTGAAAAGATGCATTAGGTCCAGCTATAAAATCTCCTCATAGGTGGGGGGATTTCTTTGTACCATAAGAAAGTAGAATTGAATGGGAACAACAGGAACTCAGCTATAAAAGGGCTTCGATGCTAACCTCCAGTTTTCATGGAGGTTATAGACCACAACCGTCCGTGAATTACTGGAACCTGCATACACTTTAGACGCTTCAAAAATGCCTATTATACTGGTTTAAACACCTTCATATGCAATAATATGTACAATGGAAACAATTTTTGCACTACAGCAGAATTTAACCTCCACAGTCTTTCCTTATCTATGCTCTGGAGGGTACAGCCAATCAGAAAAGGAAAATGAATGGAGCTCATGGATTGGGTACTTTTCAAGCACCAGCCAGTGATGTGCCAAGTAGTCTCGGTATTTAAGCTGCCCAAGCTGCATTTTGTCTGTTAACATTTTAGAAATGCTCTATGAAAAAGTTAGAATATAGTCAGAAAATCCACGAATAATTTAGAGTTATATTCCAGCTGTTGTGTTCGAAAACCTCCCACTGGGACAAAACAACTGATGTCAAGAAAAACAGATACAATTCATCATTGAGTGAATTCTTATACTGCTGAAATGTATGGTTATTTTAGAATATAAAGACATTTTCAAGCTCATAGAAGGCATCACTTTAATTAACTTAAACACTGACCTTAAAAAGCTCAATGATTATTCTTCAATGACTTCTATGACAAAAAAGTCCAATCTTGATCAATGAAGAAAATGTTTGACATGTAATTAATTTAATTCACATTCAGAAGAAGCTGAACTAAAAGTTTCACTTTTGTAAAACTCATTTTATTCAAGAATAACTTTTGTATAGTATAAAAAGGCATATGTTTCACTCTTTTTCCTTAAAAAAAAAGAATTTTTGTATGAACTGAAAATTCACACTACGTTTCATCAGTATTGCATGATCTTCATTAGTGTGACTCACTCCCCCAGTGATGATGTTCAGGGTGTTGCAATCTATCCTGTTGTTTTGTTGACAACAGCTGATATTTTTTCTCCCAGGAATTTCAACAAGACAACCTGAGTTTGATTAATGCAACTCTTGGGTTGTGGCAGCGCTGCACATCATTATATCCTGCTCCACTGTTTTATCTGGTTCTGACCATGCAGCTACACTGTCTTAAAAAAATCCTGTCTGAGTATTCATATAATTTTCATGTGAAGGAGATTGCTGAGTAGTAAAGCTAAAGCAGCTAATGTTGCCATTGTAAGAATCTGTCATACTTATAGTGGGGAAAGTAAGGATTTGATTCAATGCTGATTTTTCAAGTTTTCCCACTTAAAAAATGTAAATCCATCATAGGTCTGACATCAAGTTGACAGACAGAATCTAAAAACCCCCCAGAAAATCCCAATGTATAGTTGAGGTGTATATTTGATAAATTTGGATTCTTTGAAAGTGACAAACCCTGAAAAATCTGGGGTCTATCAACAACTTTTCTTAAACTTGTGTGTCGTTTTGGTTTCTCTTTATGCAGGTATAGAGGCAGACTTCAACTTCAGATGTGTTGAATTGTGTTCTCTCTGTGCTTATTTCTCTCCCCTACTCCTATTTCCTTTCCCTTTAAACTTTTTACCCACATTTCTCATCTCTGTGTCCATTATGGTTTAAATAAACACAAAGCAATTTTACTAAAGTTTTAAACATGCAGTGGGGGAAAAAAGTATTTAGTCAGTCACCAATTGTGCAAGTTCTCCCACTTAAAAAGCTGAGAGAGGCCTGTAATTGACATCATAGGTAGACCTCAACTATGAGAGACAAGATGAGAAAAAAAATTCAGAAAAATCACATTGTCTGATTTTTAAAGAATTTATTTGCAAATAAGGGTGGAAAATAAGTATTTGGTCAATAACAAAAGTTCATCTCAATACTTTGTAATATATCCTTTGTTGGCAGTGACAGAGGTCAAACAGTTTCTGGAAGTCTTCACAAGGTTGGCTCACACCGTTGCTGGAATGTTGGCCCATTCCTCCAAGCAGATCTCCTCTAAAGCAGTGATGTTCTGGTTCTGGCGGCG
>CAEGAE010072169.1:0-13235 GCA_903067095.1 Girardinus metallicus
TCTATCTATCTATCTATCTATCTATCTATCTATCTATCTATCTATCTATCTATCTATCTATCTATCTATCTATCTATATATATATATCGATATATATATATATATAGATATATATATATATATTATAGATAGTTAGATAGATAGATAGATCAATAGATAGATAGATAGATAGATCAATAGATAGATAGATAGATAGATAGATAAAACAATCGTTTATTGGCCATTGCAGCAATATTGGATATTGATATCGACCCAAAGTTTCAAACCCTTAAAGTTGTTATAGCATGTTGATAAAAAAATATGTGCAAAGAATGGATTTTATTTATAGTAGTTATTTTTTTTCTTGCTTATTTTTATTATATGACTAACAAACACACAGAGACATTTGTTCTATGTTGCTTCATATTTACAGAAGGTCTATGTAAGAACTGTGAGATTGTTTAAAAAAATGTAGATTTTCTAAACAATTAAATTTATATTATGAAGGTTTGGAGAAAACTGCAACTCAAGTTCCTCTGCTGTGTTGACAGACCAAACAGACATCTGGCTAAATGGTGGCAGACTTAGCAATAGCTGCAGGCGGAAACGAGTGGAGGCTGAGGACTTCAGTCTCCTTGTCTTTCTTCTTTCTGGACAGAAAAACGTCCATGTTGGGTAGACCAGTACTAGTAGTAAAAAAAAAAAAAAAAGTGGCCGCTCTCGACAGATTATTAGTCACATGTTTGGCTTTACTCTGGAGAGGTTTTTGTGTTTTCTGATTCCTTAAAGCAGCTAAAAACGCTGCCACACCAAGTATGTGGGTCAGAAGCTGGAAAGTTTGGATTAATCATATGATTAATATTTCAGATCATCGCTCATCCTGGCCTTTATGTATTCAGATCACAGCAGGATGAGAGATATAGAAGAAGGAACAGCCAAGTAGCAGGAAGGAACCTTTAATTCTCAAATAAACATTGATCCATTTAGGGTTGATACCTTTACTTCAGACATATTAGAAACTTAGTGGTTCAGCTGTTGATTCACACTATGTCTGAAGCCTGAAGTGGAAAAGCTGCTGAAAGGGACGATACATCGACCCAGATTGGAGAGAAAAAGATACGCAAGACGATACTAAGCAGATTTCTACCATGTTAAAGTTTAACAACAGAACCGAGGACATGTCTGCTGAAGCCTTTAGCTAGGACGGACTCTGCTGGGTCAGGAGGATTCGCAGTGCCGGATAGAGAATAACTTGTTGTTTGACTTGTTCCAGTGAAGCTGAGACATGTTTGAACTAGACACCCGCAGACTGAAGACAAGGCGTCTTCTCCAGGCAGGAACATTTTCCAGGAATCGGTGTCGATTTCTTGGAGGCCGTCTCTACCATCCTCCATTTCCAGAACATCCATCAACATAGAAACAGATTGCCTGAGCAGATACAGTGGTGTGAAAAAGTGCTTGCCCTTCGTCCTGATTTTGTGTTTTTTTTTTTTTCATGTTTCTCACACTTGAGTGTTACAGAACCTCAGACCAGTTTTATTTAAATACAACACAAGTAAACACAAAATGCAGTTTTTAAATGAAGATGTTTATTATTAATGGAGGAAAAAAACCCAGACCTACCCGGTCCTGTGTGAACCGATCCGATGTTATCTGCATCGGTCTTGATTATTGAAAAAAATTCTAGATCGGGTATTGGTGACAATGTGCCCAATTCTTAAGGGCAGATCTATTCAGTCTAATTCTAAGCTTTTTTATTTATTTTACATTATAGCTAGAATTCCTAATTGCACTTACTAACCCATTTGAAAAAAGGTTTATTGCAGTTAATTTTGACATCTTTGACCAAAATAGTCAACCTATTGTTTTTGTTATTTTCCATCGGCCGTTCTGCTCCTAATCGCTCTGATTAAACAAATTAAAGATTTTTTTCCACGTTTGAACAAGCTTGTGAAGCAATCGGTGTATTTAAGTGTGTTATGCTGGTGCAGAGTTATCAAATACATTTGTAATTCAGTACATTTATGCCTGTGTTTTAAAAAAGAAGTGTTTTAAGTCAGTTCAGCACTTTCTTGCTGTATTGGATCGATATCAGCCGATACTAAACCTCAGATATTGGTATTAGTATAGGAAATGAAAAAAATGGATCGGTGCACCCGTAGAAATGGTAATCTGGGATGTGACATTAGAAAAGGTCTTCATGTTTCAGCTGATGATCTTCTAGAAACCTCGCGTCAAAGACCAGTGAGACGTTTGGACTTTGATTTTGAAGACCAGAATGATCTAGAACAGGTCTGGTTGACTTCATTGAGGAGGTTATATGTTTGCTGTTCCTGACCCGGGTGTGTTTGCACAGCGAGTTTGTGAAAGAGGAGTTCAGCCGTGGGATGCTGCGCACCAAGACGGTGGAGGACATCCTGACTCCCCTGAAGGACTGCTTCATGCTGCCCAGCTCGGCCGTCCTGGACTTCTCCACCATGTCGGAGATCATGCAGAGCGGATACACCAGGGTGCCTATTTACGAGGAGGAGAGGTGTGTGTTTAACTTCTGCTTTTTTTTTTTTAACGTACATTCCATCATTTTGTTTTCGTCGTCCATCATTTTTATCCGAGGAGAAAAGATGTTATTTATTGCGTCGCTGTCGTTTTCAGGTGTAAAAACAGTTTTGAGTTATTGCTTAGATTTTTCTGTGGATTACCAGAATATCATCCAGCAGACGTATTTAGATATTTTTGTGCTAGTAAATGTGGGACTTGCAGTAGTTTTTACTCACAGGAAGTTTCTTTCGCACATAAACAACTTGCAGAGGCTGTTTTTCAAACACCAGAGGGCGCCATAAACAGCAAATATACCCACATAATTCCCAGCTTTTAGCTTGCAAATTTTTTTTTTACCTATTTTATATAAATATTAATATAAGCTGTGCAATATTGATTTAAAGAACTATAAAAAAAAATAACAGTTTTTTTTATCGTTTTGGCCACTTTTCTGTAAAACTGGATGAGGAAAAGTTAGAATTTTCTCATTCTTTCAGAAGAAACTCTGATCTAGTAACTCTGGAATCCAAATCTACAGAAGGATTTCTAGCAGTAATGAATAACTTCTGCTGGAAAATGTTCTTTTAATGAACGACTTCTCATGGAAACATTACAGAACCCTGGTCAGATGGGTCACTGTTGGTCGCATCTTAATGCGTCTGAAAACATTTTAAACTCTGTCACTCTCATGCACTAATATTTTTTTTAATCTGCTATTTTTCAGGTTATTTTGTGAAAAAGAGCAAATTTATAGCTGTATTTAATAAAAACAGCCAATATTCCATTTTGACAAGACTTTTCTTTCCCAATTCTCTTTTATTTCGTTTAATTATGAGAAAATAAGAAAACATACTCTGCAGGTCTCTGGTTAAATGCAACCATATGTTCAGGAAGTTTAAAATCGCCGAGTGTGTGTAGATTGAAGAACACGTAGTGTTACGATTAGGGTGCAGCAATTACAGTTTTCTAGTCTATTCCGATTTTTGACCATTTTTTTTGTCTGAAAAGTCGATTTTTATTCTTTTTTTTCTTTCCTCATATATTGACTGATTTTCCAAATTGAAGGAAGTCTGGACCAATTCGTCGACACACTCCTGGTTCTAAAGCTGGTTTAACATAGCCAGGGTTTTTCCTGAAGAACTTACTCACCCTCCTTTATGTTTAAGACTGCAGCTGCAAGGCAAAACATCGCCATCTTTGTGAAGATGGCGATGTTTTCTCTTTAAGATCGATAAAAACCACAAAATAGGTTAATTCATCCTTTCCTGTAAATCAAACCTTGCTGACAATAAAAACTGTGATGTGAAGCAAAGAGCAGCTCCAGGTTCCGTGGTTGTTTCTGACTCGATAAACCCACAGAGATCTAATAAACATTTCTGGCCTGCAGAGTAGATGGCAAATTCTATCCTGATTTTCTATCATGTCACAATAAATGTGTCATCAATAGGACTTTCTGGGAATCAGACCTTCACCTAGAAATGGAGCCGACGTCTCCATGTTTGAAGTTTTTATAAGGAGTGCCATCAACCTGAGGACCTGTTTGAAGATGCAGCCGCTTGCTTTGTGTTGGATCCCTCTGACCGACACGTTGTGTGTTTGTTGTTGTTGTTTTTTTTCCAGGTCCAACATCGTGGAGATCCTTTACGTGAAGGATTTGGCGCTGGTGGACCCGGAGGACTGCACCCCCATGACCACCATCACCAAGTTCTACAACCACCCGCTGCACTTCGTCTTCAACGACACCAAGCTGGACGCCATGCTGGAGGAGTTCAAGAAAGGTGAGACAGCATCTGAGTGACCAATCAGAGACCTTCCTGTTCTCACTTCACCCTCTGCTCTCTGCTTTTGTTCTCCACCTGTTTATCATTTAGAAAATGACAGTTTTTTTTGTTTATAACTCTTTAAATGTTGGTTTGAGCTACAAAATGTTATTAGTCATAAAAACTAAAGTTTGGTTTATTTTTCTCGTAAGAATTAGAATTTTTTTTGAGAATGATGAAAATTCCCAGAAATGTTGATACGGAGAACATTCAACATTTTATTCAAAATTGTTTGGAAACAAATTGCCCCACGTCTTCTCTATAATAGATTGCCACAGTAATATTATGTATAAATCTGTTTTTCCAATTTCTTTTTATAAATACAAATATTCCTCATTTTAATTGCAATTTTATTTGCATTTATTTGCAACACAAACACTATATTTAATAAAAACTAACATTTAACAACAACAAAAAATAAGACCCTAGTCTTTAGCATAAATGAAAAAAGTTATGTTACGTATTTTTAATGAATAAAATAACTATATTTAATAGATTAAATTATTTTTTTTTATTTGTTTTTTTTAGTAAAACCAAAATAAAAAATGCAAAACTGTGTTTTTAGGTAGGGACTAAAATTGTCCACAGTATTAAAACATCAACAAGGTTATTACATTTTTCTGTCTGTCAGATGTCTGTCATATGCCATACATGTACTGGTTGATCTGGGATGTCAGACGATATAAAAACAGCCAAGTTTGATTAGATTTCAACTTAAATAGGATGAAAAAAATGAACCAAATAGAAATCAAATTGTAACAGTAATAAATGTGGGGCAGTGGCACAAAAAATGCCGAAGGGACACAGATTGCTCTATGCAGTTAATGTGTATGAAAGACTTGAAGAAATAAAATTCACCACCAAAACATGAACATTTCTCCCTAAAAAACCCATCACACCTCACAGCGTACGGTATCTGCATCGACAGCCGTAGTCGAAAAAGTACAAATAAACTAAAGCGACCAAGTGAAAGACCTGAGATCCAGCAGGGCTCTCAGGTCAGGATAAACATTTCCTAGCTGCTCTCTAATGCAGCATGATGACCGCACTGAGCATGTGCAGAAAGCTCGGCGCTGACTCAGCAGCTGCTGACTGAGCAGGCTGGAAACACTGAGAGCTTTCTGCTGCAGGAGGGAGAGAGAGCGTTCAACGGGTCGACGCTTCTGATTGGTCGCTGCCTAGAAAAAAAACAAAAAAACAGTCAATGAGCTCGTCTTGGAAGCAGCTAAACTGAGCCGCAGATCTGCTTAGTTTGGGAAATTTGCTTAGCCCTTATTTTTCTGATGATGTGATTTTTTTTTTTTTTTCTAGTGGCGGAAAATCCAAACTGTTAGCTTAGAGAGGAAAATATCCATAACAGGGTTAAAATGTCTGCAGAAGAGTGTGTTATGTCAGAATCGGGGTGTGAGTTTTAGTTCTGAGCATCAGACTGTTTCATTCCTGGAAGAGATCTCAAGAGGGTAAATTACACAAAGACAAAAAAGAGAAATGGGTACACAGAGCGAAAATGAAAACAGATTAAAAGAAATGAAGACAATGAATAATTTCTTTTAGGCGATGTAATAAAATTAAGATGCAGGACTTCATAAACTTTACTACAGAATTAGAAATTCTGCCTATTAAAGGAATATATACGGGTCTGTTATGATAACAAATTTTTCTGGATGATAAATTGTTCCAGAATTTATTGCGATAAACAATGATGATATATTGAGGCCTTTTTAAAGTAATATAATGGTAATGGCATGATAAGGCAAGAACGCATTCTCAAAGATCAATAAACTTTAAATTCTAATGAGCATTAAACACTGGAACTAGAAGACATGTTGAATATCCAAAATTAAAAAAACTAAATAACAGAAATGACAAATAAAATGAATTATGGAATCTTTGTAAACAAAATTATCCTTCAAAATAAAGTCTTTGTGAGACCAAATCACCAGACTGAAGACTTTTATTGTCCAGTTTTTGTTAGAAAGAGAGAAAAGAGAAAAACAATAAATAATGCACATAGAAATGATTGAATTTTCTAATTTATCATGCGACTAGTTGATTTGCTACATTCATATTCCCATAACCATGTGCAAAAGTCTAGCAGTTGTCATGGAGACAAGGGGACTCCCAATGTGTCACTCTGTGCTCCAGTTCTGTGAGCTTTGGATGTTTAAATATAATATTAATAAGATGCTTCAGTTAGTGATGAAGGTCCATCTCTGACTGGTGTTCATGTAGGCAACTCTCACATGGCCATCGTCCAGAAGGTGAACAACGAGGGCGAGGGCGACCCGTTCTACGAGGTTCTGGGTCTGGTCACCCTGGAGGACGTCATCGAGGAGGTCATCAAGTCTGAGATCCTGGATGAGTCCGACGGCTACTGTGAGTGTCTGGAAGAACTTTTCCCGCCGCTGCAGCTGCTTGTTTCTTTGTTAAATCTCCCTTCTGACCTCCGCAGTGGACAGGAAGGTGAAGCGTCCGATGACTTCTCTGGAGATCCCTCTGGAGCCTCGCGGCTCCCACGAGGAGTTCTCCCTTTTCAAGCCTCCAGAGGGAGAGCCGAAGATCCGCACATCACCTCAGCTCCTGCTGGCCACGCACCGCTTCCTGTCCAGAGGTGTGTGCAAAATGAAAAAAGGTTATGCAAACAAAATGAAAAGTCAGAAGTTGTATTGATGGGTTATAAACCTGGCTTTCTAGTTCAAACTTTTACATGGGGTTTGCAAATTCTTAAAAAGTCTTAAATTTGTGCATCCACAAAATCAAATCGATTTAAAAATACATAAAATATCTTAAATACCTTAATCTCATATCTTAAGTTTTGCTGTGGCAGGACTATATTTATTTTTATATTCTTGTACATGTAGTTTTGTTGTCAGAGAAAAGTTTGAGTCTCACACAGACATTTTCATTGCGTTCGTTTACTCTAAGCAGAAGGTAGCTAGTATATTACTAGCAAGCAATATACTCTTGCTAGCTAGCAAGAATATATTATCAAAATAACTAGCTATCTAGTTATTTTCTATCTAGTTATCCATGATAGAGGCAAAAAAAGCTCTGGTAGCTAGCTAGTTTTTTTTTTTTGTTTTGTTTTGATTTGTTTTACCAATGATGGAGGCAAAAAAACTAGCTAGCTAGCAATACTATGTTAGCATTCAGTTACGTATAGCGGCAACTACTTACCCATGATAGAGGCCAAAAAAAGCCCTGCTAGCTAGTTTTTTTATTTGACCAATTATGGGGGCAAAAAACTAGCTAGCAAGAGTATATTAGCAGCTAGTTACATGTAAACAAAACAACTAGCTGGCTATTTTTTATTTACTTATTTATTCTTTGCTTATTCATGATGGAGGTAATGTCCAAAAATCGATTAAAATGAGAGAATAAAGCAATCTGCTGAGGTTCCACTTCAGTACGTTCACGAATGGATTGTGAACACTCTTGACGATAATGCTGTGATAACGATAAAGACCCTGAAGTTCTGTCATGCTGTTTCCACCTTCAGAAGTGGAGCACTTCAGCCCAGCTCGTGTGTCTGAGAAGGTGCTGTTCCACCTGCTCCGCCACCCCAGCGTCAACCAGGAGGTCCACTTCGACCACAACAACCGGCTGAGCCCGAGCCACTACCTGTACACCCGCAACCACCCAGTGGACTACTTCATCCTCCTGCTGCAGGTACGAAGCGCCAGCTCAGCACGACTGCAGGGTCCCCATGGCTAAAAGTCTGGACGCCGCCACCTTAAGGCTCCACACACTTGATCCGGATCCGAACCCGAACAGTCGACATTAGCTCACATGGTTTTGGGGCTGTTCATTTTTGCAGACAACCTTTCACACCCCTACCTGCCGGGGTCCCCCACTCCCAACCTGCATCCTCTATTGTGTTTGTACAAAATGGTCACAGAGAGACGTGGTTAGCAGCCATGTCGGCCACAAACGTCTGACCAATCACACAACACCTCTCACTGACGTAGATGCATGACAGAACTTGCATGTAATGGAGAGCAGGTGTTTCGCTTCAACGCGTCCTCTTCCACTATCCGGCCTTTGAATCCTCAGGAGACATGAACACTTTTAAAGAACGTTCATCTTTAAGGAGTCTTCACTACATGGCTACACAAACTGTCAAATAGCTAAAAACTCTCGGATGGAAATTGTAACGTTGTTGACGGAGGAGGCTGTTTGCAGAAAGGTGTGGCGCTCTCTCTGTGACTGTTTAGTAAAAGCAAAACAGAGGATGCAGGAAGAGAGTGGGAACCCCGGTGGGCAGTGAGGTGATGTATACCGATGTGGGACGGTTGTTCCCCAGGTGGTCTGCGCCGTTGTATTTAAAGGTTTACGTGAATACAAACGTCCAGACACCACGTGACCGCGCGTTGACTGTCCGGCTTCGGATGAAATATGGGAGAGGTGACAGGGAAAGACGGGGGAATACGCCAAGATCCCAGTCTTGGTCATTTGTAAATGTCATATTTTCATATGGACATTTTTAACAATTAAAATAAAACCAAATCAGTTCCCTGTGATATTGAGGCAGTTACAGCAGAGGTTTCACTGATTGATCCCCCTCTGGTTGTCAGGGCCGTGTGGAGGTGGAAATCGGCAAAGAGGGCCTGAAGTTTGAGAATGGAGCCTTTACTTACTACGGGGTGTCTGCTCTGACGCTGCCCTCTTCAGGTGAGATGATAGACTGCGGTCTGTTTTCACTGGAACGCCTTCTAGAAGTCTGTGCTGCTCACTGCCTTGAGCAGTGGGACACAGTGCTTCATATTTAGATGACTAAGTATTAAATTTTTATTTATTAATAGGAGTTTTGTGTGATAATAATGTCTGCAACAAAAAAAGTTTGTTGCAGACAAAATTTTCAATAAGTTTCATGAAGTTATTTGACATCAACGTTTCTAAGAGAAAATCTACTTGAATACAAGCTGAAAGAATTATTTTAAAATTAAAATGATTTTTAAAAAGCACCAACAAAGCTTAACACTTCCACCTCTTGACTACTTTGACTGGGACCCTAACGTCCATGGCAGGCCTATGTACATAGTTAGCTAGCTAGCTTTATTGCTAACTATTTTTACATAATGTGCTATTAGACGTTTGCTAGCAAATACTAGCACATTCCAGTTGAGTTCATTTAAGAAATTGCGATAAGCTAATCGCACAATTCTCTTAAACATTATGGGACACTAAGGTTTACATGAATGCAGTAAAATGTACCGTCGATCCCACTGGTGTTCCTGCTGACTCTGGAAAAATCTGGAAAAAGCTTTATTGTTTCTCCCGTTGTCTTCTTGTCCTTCTTTGTGTCCTTGCTTTTGTCCATGTTTCTTTCTCTTCCTCTGATCATCTGTCCTTACTTCCACTTCCTCGTGTCTGCAGATGCATATCTAAAGTCTGTGTGCTGTTGAAACAGTCAAGTTTAGCATTTTCTATTTTAAGTTGAAGGCATTGGGAACTGTGGAACGTTGAGACTGGAATAGTAAGGAAGTTCGGCATGGAAAACTACATAGGAAGCCTCTGTAAATTGGAATATTCCAAGGTTTATGGTTTGTCATGCTGGTTGCCACGTGAATTAGCTGCTTTATCAAAATCTAAAGTCTTCCTTTATTGTTTTATTCTTTTCCTTGGTAATAGTTTTGTTGCCCAGCAATGTGTGTAGATGAGACTTCAGCAGACGGGCTGATTCTGAAGGAGTCGCATCTAGAATCCTGTGGTTTGGTGAAGGATCTCTGTGCAGTTTCAGACTGTGTGTGTGTGGGGGTGTGTGTGTGCAGTTCACCAGTCTCCGGTGTCAACCCAGCGGCACTCTCCCAGGGATCCCTTCGAGACAGCAGATGCCACCAGCCCTTCCAGCTACTGTCCCGACTACACGGTGCGAGCCCTCACTGACCTGCAGCTCATACGGGTGAGTGGGCGTGTCCTCTGGGACACCTGGGGGGAAACCTGGGGGGACACCTGGGGGACACTTGCTGGGACACCTGGGGGACACCTGGGGGACACTTGGGAGACACCTGATAGGACACCTGGGGGACACCCGCTGGGACACCTTGGAGACACCTGGGGGACACCTGCTGGGACACCTGGGGGACACCTGCTGGGACACCTGGGAGACACCTGCTGGGACACCTGGGAGACACCTGCTGGGACTCCTGGGGAACTTCTGGGGGACACCTGGGGGACACCTGCTGGGACACCTGGGGGACACTTGGGAGACACCTGATGGGACACCTGGGGGACACCTGCTGGGACACCTGGGAGACACCTGGGGGACACCTGGGGAACTTCTGGGGGACACCTGCTGGGACACCTGGGGGACACCTGCTGGGACACCTGGGGGACACCTGGGAGACACCTGCTGGGACTCCTGGGGGACACCTGGGGAACTTCTGGGGGACACCTGGGGGACACCTGCTGGGACACCTGGGGGACACTTGGGAGACACCTGATGGGACACCTGGGGGACACCTGCTGGGACACCTGGGGGACACCTGGGGAACTTCTGGGGGACACCTGGGAGACACCTGGGGGACACCTGGGAGACACCTGGGGGACACCTGCTGGGACACCTGGGAGATACCTGCTGGGACACCTGGGGAACTTCTGGGGGACACCTGGGGGACACCTGCCCTCCTGGACTGAACTCATTTGTAAACATCTGTGAAGTTCAAAGTTTTCACAGCTGCTTGGAAACAAAACTTTTTTTTCTATCCTCCTTTCATACTCTTTATTTATTTGTTACATTTTTCTTTTTCTTTCTATCAATTTTCACTCTCATTCTTTTCTTCTTTAATCTTTTTCCATTTGTTTTCGCCTGTTTACCTTCTATCGTTATTTCCTCTATCATCTTCTTCCGTCGTCTTTTTTTTTTCTTTTCAGGACTTTCACTCTTTCACATTTTTATTTTTGACTGCATTTGATCTTCAAACCAACATTTCTCCTTCATCACATGAATACCGCTAACATAAGCACGTGTGCTAATGTCCGTGACGTTAAACACGCGGCCGTCTCGTTGTGCTGCAGGTGACCCGTCTGCAGTACCTGAATGCCCTGGTGGCGTCGCGGGCGGGCCAGAGTCCAGACCCTCCAGAGATCAAGATCCTGCCCAACAGTCAGACCAAGCTGCTCAACGACAGAAACGCCACACCAGGTAGCTTTGCTCAGAACGCTGTCTGACCTGCGGGGTCCGCTGCCTCTCCACACCTGCAAACATCTCCCCCCCTCCCCCTTTTCTGATGCCTTCGTAGTGTTTTTCTATTATTTTTTTGGTTCTTTTTTTTAGGAATGTGCTTTCCTGTTTTTTTTTCCTCCAGCTGAACTGAATTAATTTTCTCTTTCTCTTTCTTTTTCCTCCTTGCGTGCCTCCTCTTGTCTCTGGCCCGCCCAGAGTTTCCTGTAAACTTTTCGTTCTTTGATACCATTGAGAACTTCAGTTAGAGGGCTTTGTATGCATGAGGTAAATCCAACCTTAGCCCCAGTCACTGACTTACTCACAGACACCAATCCTGTCCTGCTGCAGGCTGACACACTTACCCCCTCATAACACCCATAAGCCCCTCTGAGGTTCTGTTTGTGCTCTGATCATGTCCGGACCTTTGTGGAGGCATGAAGGTAAACGTGTCTTTACTTTTCTACTCCTTGTTCTTTGCTTTGTCTTTAAATCACTTTCCCCTTTCCTGTCCTACTGCAGCTGCAGCAGATGCTCTTCATTCTGTTCAGCCTCTGTTTCCCCAAAACAAAGATACAGTAATGTATGATTTAATTAGGCCACAGACGGTGATGAGCCGTGTCTCTCTGGCGTCCATATTGGAGGTTCAACGAAAACTTCTTAAACTTGTAGCAAAAAGTTCAAGCTTTCTTTCTTTATGAGGTTAATCCTTGTAAAAGTGCATCCGATTCAGCTCCATGTAAATTATGATTGTTATGTAAACAATATGGCTGCTCAATCAGGTGTCATTATTGGGAGATAAGGAGAAATACTTTTATGTAAATATCATACTGGCTCTAATTGAATTAGGATTACTATAGCAGTCTGAGCAGAAAGAAACTCCTCCAGTGCTTTGAAAACTTCAACCTATTTCATCAGAAATGAAATGAAGCTGATGACCTCCAATATGGCCGCCCGGGGGAGCCGAGACGTCGCCCTAGAAACGGTAGACAACAAACAGAGTAGATGGCTCCATCTTTGTCTTCTGTCGCTCTGGTCGTCCCTCCCCTGTATCTGTGACTGCTGCCATCCCTGTTCTGACCTCACGCCTCACCCCAGCTCTCCTCTGATTGGTCGGGTTCCACAGGTAGCAGCAGAGCCCAGGAGAGCTCCACAGAAGAGGAGGCTCATGGGTAGCACAGGAAACATTTCTGGTTGGATCGTAGTTATTGGACCAGACTGGAGAGAGAGAAAGTGATTTTTTTTATTTAACTAGACCCACTAACTCACCATTCCTTCATGTGATCTTTAGTGATTATTTTATACATGTATGTACATATGTCTGTATAAATATAAATATAGAGTGGAAAGAGAAGATATGTTACCTTAATGGGATTATTTAGTTTTTTGCGTTAATTGGTCCTAAATGTCATCTGAGCGTTTCCTGCTGCGCACCGGAGACTGAACCCTTTGACTGTGCCAGAGAACGGCTTCTTCTGCTTCCTCAAGACGATTCGATGACCCTGCGCGTTCCCATGGAAACCTAAACCAGGGAGTGCCATCACATTCAGACCGAAAAAAAAGAGACGCAAGAGGCAAACGGTGCATTTAAAGGCATTCGAATAAGAGGAAACCAAGTCAGAATGTCCGAGTTAGAGCCAACCTTTGGCGGGATTCCTTTGGAATTATGAAAATCATTTTCTGTCATTGTGAAATGTGGAAGAGTATCCCAATTATGTTTTTATTTTAATTAAAAA
>CAEGAE010072175.1:0-14639 GCA_903067095.1 Girardinus metallicus
TCTGTGCGCCTCCTGCTGCTCTCTGCTACTGTAAAAGAACATCTGACAGGTTTTTTTTTTTTTTTTCTCCCCACAGATCTTGTTTTCTTGCGCTTCCTGCTTCCTTCTTGACGTGAAGGAAAGTATTGAACATTTTGTTTTTATTAATAATTTTGTATAAAGATATAAAGAAGATTTCTTTTCTTTTTTTTGCATGGATGTTGTTTTTATTATTGCATTGACAACTAAACGCAATTTGTCACATTAGATTATTTTTCCAGGTGTGTCAGAGAAACTACAGCTGAACACATCTATCCGCCTGCCACACTTTTCAGTGTTTTCTTGTTCATGAAAACACTCCCCTCCCTCTACTTCATGGTGATGCGTTACTTTGAATTGATCTGTCATATAAAATTCAAATTCAACACATTGATGTTTGCATTGGAAAGAATATGAGAAAAAAAAAAAAGTGTATGAATCCACAGGTGCTGGGTTCAAATCCCAGCCTGCTGCTTTCCTGAACAGAGCTTGCTTGCTCTTCTCGGATACATCACAGTTTCAAACACTACTGTAGGTTAATTGGTCTATCTAAGTAGGCCTGAGTGGCGAGCCACCCAGGAGTCGCCAGGTCCCCTTTGACCCCCGCAAGGACAGGGTCAGTACACGGACATTCTGTGCTCAGGTTTATTAGAACACCTTATTCCTCCGCTCGACAGCTCACGAACACACTAACCAACACTGGAAGCACACGTCCTTCCCCTGCAGATCATTTCCCCATCGCGTTTTTTACTCTCTCAAACATTTGGTTTTACGGCGGGCCTCTGTTTCTCCTCAGAGAACAGGTGTTCGGCTCATTCGGACTCGGCACTGCGAGGCCGGCTTCGTCTGCAGCGACGGAGGAAATTGCCGTATGAGGGCAACCACAGTAGGTCACGAGACTGTAGTTTAAGTGCAATTACATGAGTCTTACGCGAGGGTCAGCGCTGCGTTTCACCGCAGGATTACATGTTCTGTGGAAAGAGTTCTGTGATTACACTTCTGAACCCTACTCAGTTTTATATATGATAACTTTTGGGCTTTATGAGAAAAGTCTTTATGAGAATTTTAGATCCCTTTCACAAGTAGGCGGCTTTAGATGACATTATTACATGAACGAGGCTAAGCCTTTGGGGAACCGAGTTGACGGAGGCAAGAATGAGAAACCGTGTCGTTAACTAGCCTCTGTTTTTTAATCCAAAGATCTCGCGTTTCACAGCGGAGGCTCCATCTGCGCAATTAATAACTGAAGTTTTCTTTTTTTTTTATTCTTTTGTAGAAACTGCTAAAGGTAAAAATGTGATCTCCATAAATGGAGCGCAGATATCTTCATTTGTTCTGTTTGACCTTACTCGTTTACTGGTTTGCCTGTCCTGCTATGCTACGGCTAAAAAAAAAAAAAAAAACTGCAATTCTTACAACAGATAAAAGTGCATTTTGTTATTGAACTCATCTTTGTGACTAGCTGGGTATCTGACGGCTGTGTTTCATTGACTGAAGCTAATCTGGACTTTTTGCTTCCTGGAATACACGGCCATGTGGATAAGAGCTGCTGTGGAAGACGAGGGCTACCGAGAGCGTGCGCTAAAGCACAGATGCATCTGAAACATGCCAAGCAGTGGGCACTAAAGCACACTCACCAGCCACTTTATTAGGTCAATTTTTTCCAATTTGTTGCTAACAAGAATGATGACTCGCATGGCGGCAACTCAAAGCACTTAAGCATTTTGTGGGAAGGTAACTTGCTGAAGTTCAAACGGAGCATGAGAATGGGAAAGCAAGGGGATTTATGTTGCATGGTTGATAGGTGCCAGACAGATGGGTCTGGGTATTTTTTTTTAGAAACTGTCGATTTTTAGACGTAGCGGCGGGTGCCCTGAGAATGTTCTTAAAAAGGAGAAGTGGCAGATGTGTGGATTATTATCTGACCGATGTCAGAGGTCAGCAGGGGGAATGAACCGACCGGTTTTGAGATGATAGCGTTTACGCTAGCTTGAATAAGCTACTTCTGTCAGCTGAGAGCAGGAAACAGAGGCTGTAGCTTGCACTGAGCAACCAAAACTAGACGAAAACAGACTGGAAAACGTTGCCTGGTCTGATGAGATTCAGTTCAGCTGAAATACTGAGATGGCGGAGACAGAATTTGGTGTAAGTGACATAAAAGACTGGACACATGTTGACCTGTTATCAGTAGCTTAGACTGGCTGTGGTGGTGTAATGATGTGGGAAACAGTTTTTGACACATTTTTAGCCCCTTAGAGCCAACAAGGGCCAACATTTAAATGTTGCAACATAGCTTAATAGTATTTCTAATTATGTCCAACTACGATCATTGATGCTAGTCAATGATCAACACGTTTGAAAGTGAAGGGGTAAAAAAATTTTTCAATAGTAAATGAAGATGGTAGGAAGCCTGCTATTGGACATTCAGTTTATTGGACAAATGCATTTTCAGTTTCCCCCAACAGGTGGCAGTGCAGCTCTTCCAAATACCAATTTTAAAAAATAAACTTAGAAATTTGTGTGTTACTCTTTACATGACAAAAACCCTAAACAAACACGATGGAAGGACTCCGCTCTTTAGTCACAACTAACATTTATCCTGTCACCCTGTTCATCCATCCATCCTTCCATCCTTCCATCCATCCATCCACCCATCCATAGCTGTGTTGCTTTTCCTGAAGATTTTTCAGTTAATGTGTTGTAATTCAGACCATCTGTACAGAAGAGTATTGAATATAAATTTAAGAAGATCAGTCTATTTATTGCCAGCATTTCTTCCGGTGATCCATGATCCATCCACCCAACAGCAGAACCCTGTGGCATTCCACAGGGTTCTGCTGTGGAATGCCACATCCATTAGAATTACTGAGGCAATTGTGTAAATTAATTCAGGTTTTAAAGCTCAGACCATTAGCAAATGATTTTATAACTTTTGAAAGAATGTAGAAATATTAAATCTTTAGAAATTAGAGCCGTCAGTGTTACCTTGTGGCATATTTCAGGGATTCAAATTTCCAAGCAACATATAAATAAACCAGTTTATTTAATGCATTTTCAGTTTAAGCATTAGACCAGGAAAGAAAGACGTCAACGTACGACATATTTATCACACGAAGCCTTGGCTCACAATGTGGCATCTTCCTGTTGCCTGAAAACTTGTAATTTCATGCTAAGGAGGTTTCCATAGAAACGGATTCCCATTTCGGTTTGACACAACTGTGAGCGGCACCGCCGCATCACAAAGCAAGTAGCTGGAAACTTTAAATAGCCTTTTAGAAATTGAATGATCAGAGAAGAAATCCCCTCTAAAAGGAGCTTTCTAGATCAAATGAAGCACAAACTAAAGGACCTCGAGCTCCCCGCGTGTTTTTTTTTTTTTTTTTTTTTTGCCAGAGCAATATAGCTAAAGATCACAATCGCAGTCCCAAAGTTTCAGTTTCTTCCCTGTCTGCAATTGTAACTCCAAGTGTACCATTTCACACTAACAGAAATTAGAAGCAAGGAGAAAAGTAAACATGGGAGAATTTGGGAGCTGGATATTTTGGAAAAGGAATCCGCTGTTTGTATTAATATTTTACCTCTGGGAAAACTTCTGTCACTGACAATTTAAAGGGCGGGCGGCCAACGTTATGTCAATTTGCTGTTACACTGGTATTTATGACTTTATTGAATTAGGGCCGAAAGCCTGCGGTGGGTCGACGTGTTTAAGGGCAGGAGAGGAGAAGGGGGAAAAAAAAAAAGTAAAAAAAAACCTCCAGCTAGTTTTCACCGAGGACGGAGAGTCGTGACTTATTTTTGTTTCAGACGTGTTTCTGTGCACATATGGTCCCAGTTTCGGCCCATATACTGGGAACCTCCGAGCTGACCCGTGACCCTCCTTCTCAGGCTAACATGATTTTGGCTGTTTCAGTCTGGGGTTCTTGTTCGACCCCCGAGTCCCTGAAGTTCAAGGGTCACCTCCAGAGGGCAGCAAATTAACCCAATGTGTCAAAGCTGGCATGACACCATGTTCAGCCGAGTCGTCTTGTTTAAATATTCTCATCTTTTCCACCGTCATGCGTCTGACGGTAATCTGTTTCTGTTCTCGTCCAATTTTTTCCTTTTTTTTTTTGCGGGCTCTTTTAAATTCTACCTCTCTTCAGAGTTTATGGAGTGTGACTAATTTACCTCCTTTTAACCTCCCTTGTCCGTCTCTGCTGAAATCCCATACACGGCACTCACCCCACCCTCCCTCCCAATTTCTCCTCTGTCTTCTTTTCTCCTCTGACATCTTCCTCCTTTTCTTTTAGGCGGTTCCTCTCCCCGTCTGATCTCCCCTCTCTCTCTCTGCAACCATTTCTCTCTCGCAGCCAAAAAACGCTCCTCTCACTGTGTGTCTCTCCCTGCGGTTAAAGACGTTTCAGTTCAGCTGTCACAAATTATGTTCGCCTGCCCAGCTGTCAAAACAGGGGGGTGTCCCTTTCATTCCACCTCACAAACTACGAAAGGAGAGGAGAGAGAGAGAGAGAGAGAGAGAGAGGCAGTGGGGTGGAGGGAGTGGGGGGCGGAGGGGAAAGAGGGCTTTAACGCTCATGTTTGGACACAAGCAATTATCTCTAATTATTGTTTTTCTTTTCAGTTTCCCTGTCCCGATGGAGGTCCGACGAGACGAGCATGCAATAATCCGCCCCAGTCGTCCGGGATCAGCGGGCCCTCGGAGTCCGGGCTCGGTCCTGGGAGTCTGTGGCTTTCATCTCAATGTGAGTCAGGAGTTGATTCAAACATGTAGTGATGGGAGAATTAACCCCCGGGACCCAGCTTTCAATGGGCTCCGCTAGGAGATTATATGTGTTGATGGCAGGCTTTTCTGTGTGCCGGGCTTTTTTAGAAGTTTAACTGTTAAATCAAGGCACCGCGACCAGGATCCTCACCTCTGTGTCGTCGGTTTATGAAGCCTTACTTCTCTCTCTTGCATCTGTGTTATGTTTTTTTTTTTTTTTGTCAGCGCTTTCTTAATCCACAAGCCGAGCAATGGGAGACAGTAAAACATGCCTTAAAGTTCTCTGATAGCACAGCCTAGGAATTAAAATATTATACTGCAAAAACACAAAGCCTCACCAAGTGTTTTTTTTTTTGTGCGTCTGGTTTCTTGTGCAAATATCTCGAAATAAAACAAAACTAACTCACAAGTAACTTTTCAGCAAGTAATAGGAGCTTGTTCTAAATCAATAATTCCTTAATACTGATGGAAAAAGTACCAGATTATTTCACTTATAACATGGAAAGAATGTCTTGTTATAAATGAAACAATACGCAGCTGGTAACTTTTCAATCAATATTAATTAACTATTTACTTAGAACAATCACCTATATCTTGCTGAAAAAGTTACCCAAAGTTACCCATAAGTCTTATCTCAAGTGTACTAAGGTATTTGTACTAGAAATAAGACCAAAAACACTTGGCAAAATTTTGTGTTTTTTGAAGTGTAACTCTCATTAGACCGCCACTGTGACGCCCAATGTGCAGCTGAAAATTCCCATGACCTTCACTGCATGTGAATCTGTGGTGCTCAGCAGGTAGATATGAACACTGAATAAAAAAAAAAAAAAAAAAAAAAAAAAAAATCGGAAGTCTTTGTCACAATGCAAAAAATCAAGGTTGGCGTCTTCGGTGGTCCTTCCTGACTGAAGGGAGACAAGCAAAGAAGCAAATAAATGCAGAAAATTGTGTCTTTGCAGCCTCATAAAATGTGTTGCATCCATCTTCATGCAAGCCAAACCCAAAGAAATGCTCTGGCACGGCGAAAAAACCCACTGTTCTCCAGTGTGAGTGACACGATGAATGCCAAACCAACGGAAGGAAAGTAGAAGACGGGGCAAGAGTCATCACTGGGGAAGGACAAAATATTAAGTTAAAGTAGTAGTTTTATATGTACATTTTAGATTTAGAACACTGTATTTAAAAAACCTTGAGCTTGGATCCTGTCGCTGTTCTCCCTCACAACTCCAGGAGTTATGCTAACTCCTGAACTTTTAGAATAAGAAGAATCGAGCTGCTACTCAGTCGGTTTAGCAGAGTCAAATATGATCAATTTACCAGTTATTTATCAAATTATAATATGCTTGTACAACTAGAAAGTTGTCGTCTGCCAAAGTGTTAGTAGTGGTTCCTAAATAAACCAATCAGAGCCTTCCAAATTAGCAAAACGCTCAATTAGGTTTTTAAAATCAAGCTAGGATGTTTGTGGCCTTCAAAGTATTAGCTCCAAGTCTAGAATAACTTCACCACTAGCCATGCACAACTACAGGAAGGCAGTCATTTTTTATGTCTGCAGTGTGGCACACGGCTTGAAAACCATATTAAAATAAAAAAAACGAATTTTGCCATAGTACGTTTTTAAACCCGCACCAATGTTCTAAGAAGTATTTGCCATACTTCGAGATTTCTTTGGTTTTTCTTCCTTTAATCAAATTTAAATGTTTTAGATCATCCAACAATTTTTTTTTTTTTATATAAGTGGTTCCTAATTAAACTGAACAGAGCTTTGCACATGAGGGAAACGCTCAATTAGGTTTTTAAAATCAAGCTAGGATGTTTGTGGCCTTCTAAGTGTTAGCTTCCAAGCTAAAATAGCTTGGGAGCTATTTTACAACTACCCACTCACAACTACAGGAAGGCGGTCATTTTGTCATGTCTATGGTGCGGCACAGTGGTTGAAAACTATAAAAAAAATTTAAACGGATACTCTGCTGTATAAAGTATTTGCCGCACTTCCAGATTTCTTGAGTTTTTCCTTTTTTTAGATGATCCAACTATTTTTTTTTTCCTTTTATACCAGATAGTAGATAACCTGAGTAAATACAAAATCTGTTTTCAATCGATGATTTCATGATACTGCGTAAGGCTTCATCAATCTTAGGAGTTTATGTGCTGGATCTCGAAACAGTGTAACTATTTCACGGTATGGAAGAAGATAAGGACCACTGGAGGGAAAAACAAAAAAAGTCTTCCGTAGCAAAATTACCATAATTTTTTATCTTTTCTTTTTTTTTTTTTTTTTTTTTAAATAAACACATTTTTCTTGTTTAGAATGGAAATGTTTTCAGAGTGCGGCAGTGGTCATGTTCAAGGCAAGTCGTTATTGCTTGTCATCGTTCTAAAGTGAAACTAGTTCAGCCAGTAACAGCAGCTGGGATTTCTACAATCACACCAGTAGGGAGGAAAATCTGCACGCATGCCACTCCTGATTGTAACCATGTTTCCTACTGTCATTAAGCTAGCTACAAATGATAAACTCCTGGGTCCTGGTGTAGAAAGGTACACACAAAACAAAACTAACTCATTGCTTTAACACATTCCTATATCAACACTGATACTTTTCTACGTTTCTGTAGAAAAGTATCAGTAGGCACTGTCACCGTGTGCTGCAACTCAGTGCACTGCAAACCAATATGCTTGGTTTCCTTACACTTTTTACCCAATTTGACTAATAAACTGAACTTGACTGCACTGTTTGGCAACCAGAATCAACTTGCAGTGAATATAACTGACTCTGTACTCCTGGATTTAATTGACATACACTTTGAAACGGCACGCGCTGTACAGAGGCGCCATATAAATAAACTAAACTGAATTGAATTGAAGACTCCACATTCCCAACTTAGAATCTCAAAGTACCTCACGCTACGGTTGCTGTGAATGTAAAGTATTTGTAAGGGTGTTTGAAAACGATCCTGAAAATAGTGCAGTTATTTAGAGAAGACTCTCTTGGGTCGATGAACGGGGAGCAAAAGACTGAAATGGAACAATCCTTTTCTTTTTCACTGGCAGAATATTTCGCTTACAGCAAAACATTTTTCCAATTTTGTAAGAGAAATGATCTGCCACTACTAAGTAAGTCAATATTAAGGAATGACTTACTAAAAACAACGTCTATATCTTGTTGAAAAGTTGGTCTTGTCTTAGTTCAAGTGTACTAAGAAATCTGCCAAAAACACTTAGTAAAACTTTGTGTTTTTGCAGTGATAACATTACAGCATATTATCCTCATGCAGCATTTTAAAAAAGAAAGTGTCCCTCTGAAAACATAACAGCGTTACGGCATGTTGTTTTACATTGTAGAGCTTCTCGCCAAATAGTTTTAAAGTTGAAAGATTTACACTATGACTGAGACGGAGGCACGTGAGCGAAAGGGAAATGTTACAACCATCTGACTCGGTTCACCATGGCAACCCACAACCTCAAACGGTATTTGATCACATCCTAAAATTAACCTAGGCATGTTCTGTACATTATTGGACCACCAAGACCCACCATAAATGTTACATTCACATGCATATAGGACCGTAATGTATCGGGGTTTTCTTTCTGAATAATTTAGCCTGTAAAAGCCATCCGTGTCACCGCCAGCCGCTAAATGGAAGCGCAGGCCTCGAACCCACGATCTTTCCATGTGTTCGACGGAGTGAGAACGAAATCCCTCCCTCGAGGGTTTCCGCACTGAACCAAAGTGACACTCGGAGAACGCAAGTGGGCGACATGCATAGATTGTTTGAAAGATTTTTCAATAAAACAAAAAAAAAAAAAAAAAAAGAAAGGGAAAACTTCCTTACTGATTTTTGGCCAGTTGGGGGCAGTGAAAAAAGCAAAGCACCTCATTAGTTTCATGAAGCAGTAGTTCACACATCTAGCCGGGCAGGAAGACGTCTAAGTTTTGTGTTAGGGGTTACACAATTTGGGCAAACAGAGTTTATCTGAGCTTATTATTTGGGAAAAGAATGAGCTTAAAAATGACATTCACTCCGCTAGACTCCCCTCCTCTCCTAAAAGTCTGATCCACTCTTTTTTTTTTTTTTGTATCCCCTCTCTATAGAGAAGACATTACATGACAAATCTCTATTGTCCTGGCTCGGATTCTGGGTGTAATCTCTCTTGTCAAAGGGAAAATTCAGCGATTAGTCCCCAGCAAATTACAAGAGGTGATCAGTGTGTCTGTTCAGCCCTCATTAACTGCTAACAGAGTTTCGTCAGAACCACCCACGCTACCGGGACCTTCAACCTCTCACCCCTGACACCTGGAACTTTCACAATTTAGCTCCCAAATGCGTACATTTGAATTGAGCATGCTCTTCTTTTTGTGTCGTTTTGAGGCTTTCTGAAGACGACAGGCTGATTGGAGAATTCCCATGGTCTAAGGGTAAATAAAGATGGTATTTTTTTTTCGACTAGAGGTTCCACATGTGTAACTTTTTATCTGGTGATGATGGGGGGCTGGGGGGAGGTGCAAAAAAAGCGCCAAGTGTCACTCAGCAACAAGACATGCGGACCTCGTGCCGCGCTATCTCTAGACCACCCATCCGAGACATTACGTTGGACAAACAGAAGATTTTTTTTTTTTTTTTTTAGCTGTAATATCTAGCAGATGAGAGGGGTCGGCCTGCGAAGAGGGCTCATCAGGACGGGGTCGTCCGCGATGCTGGTCAACTGGTCATTTCTCCCAACCCATTAACCACCTGGGATCGGTATGTTTTGTCAGCTTTTCCCCAGTTTTGGGTTTCATTTGCCGTGCTTTGAAATCAAACACGCTCGCCCCACACACGCCCAGAAACGCGGCTCGCTCTCTGACAAACACACACAAACATTTATGCGTTCTGAAGTCGGACTCAACAACCCGGAGCGCATGCATGTGTGCAGACGCCGCAAACAAAATGCGCTCGCCTCGTGCTTACAGATGCAAACAAAGATGAAATGCGTTGAAGAGCTTTCCTTTGTTTTTCATGCCAAGCTTGCACAGTTGAGTGCGTCACCTTTTGAATTCTAAATATTAATTAAACCTTGTGATTTTTTTTGTGTTTTTTTTTTTTTTTTGTACAAGAACATCAGAGGGACAGTATATTTATGAAAGATTGCTGGTATTTACAATTTTATAAAGTTTTCACACCCTATTTTGCCGTATTATAACTAGGGATGCACCGATACACTTATTCTACTTCTGATACCGATATCTGTGGTTTAGTATCGACTGATACTGATCTGATATGGAAAAACAGTGCAAATTAATTTGTACTTCAGTACATTTATGTCTGTTTTAAAAAAAAATTACTTTTTAAGTCAATTCAAACACATTTGTATGCACCAACAGCTTCACAAGCTTTGTCAAACATGCTCAATCGGTGAAGTCAGGACTATAACAGCCAATGTAAAATAAATGATGACGAAAGTGCAGTTAGGAGTTCTAACTAAAATAATAAAGCATGATTCACTCAGAGCACAAATCATAGAATCAGACTGAATAGATCTGCTCTCCTATTGGGAACAATGTCTTGATACCCGATCTAGAATAAATTGATACAGATATCAATATGGGATCAATTCGTCTCTTAAATGAATTTTATTGGGATTTAATGTGATGAACAAAAATATCATACAGCAGAATTATGAGTTGGTAGGAAAATGATACATGGTCTGCATTTTTTTTTTTATGCAAATAAGAATCCCTCTTCATTATCAAATCTCATCTCCTCTCTTCCAGGATTGTTCTGCATTTAGCTCCATCCGTCTTCCCATGGACTCTCACCAATGAACCAAAGTCCCACAGCATGATGCTGGCACCGCCATGCTTCATGTGTGGATGGTGGGTTCAGGATATACATCATATGGAGGGACTACACATAGCATTAAACATCTAGACCAAAATCTCACATTCTGGTTTCATCTAATCAGAATTTCTTAGATTTGTTGTTTTGATTTTTTTTTTTTTTTTTGCCAGTGGCACTAATCGTCTTCCGTAGACTTCTTGCAGGTTTCTTTCAACAATAGCTTTCTTTTCTCCACTTCTCCATAAGGGGCAGATCTGAGAACTACATTGGTTGGTTTTCCAGTCAACAGTTTCTCTCTCCCAATCTGCTGCACCTTTTTCTGTTTTCAGCTATTTTGGTCGAGCCAAACCGCACAGAGGTGGATTTTCACCACACAGTTTGATTTTCCTACAATGTAATATTACATCATAATGCCTATTGTCACAATAAAGCAAGCCGAGCCAAAAAAAAAAAAAAAAAAAGGGTTAAAAGCTGCAGGTATGAAATGTGCTGCTCATGTGACAGCGGTGCACAGCCAAGTGAAAAACCTCGAAACCCAAGAGCTCAGAAGGGGCGCTGCATATTGTGATCGACTCTGATCGTTTTATAAACCCGCAGACTCTAAAGCCACATGTGAAGATTTCCTTCACACTGAATGAAAGACTCTGAGCCAATTCAAGCGATACGCGTGGATATCTTTCAGGATGAAAGAGAAAGCCGGTTGCCTCTTCCTTCGCTCCCTCCGTCCCAAAAAGCTGCATCAGCTGCAACATCTTAAGAATCACCTTTCAGCCTGTCGGGCAATCACTGCTGAGAGTTCCCTTATGTGAAGACATGAAACGCAGTAGGGTGGAAAACCGATACGCCTCCGAATTCTCTGGTGTCCAGGCTTCAGAAAGAAATTAAAAAGTCCGAGTCTCGTGTACTGAGAATAAGTTTTGGAGCGAAAGATGCTGATCAGTCTCAGATGGGTCCGGAAGAGTCAAAGTAAACCACGCATTGCAGCTTTCTCTGTGCTCCATAAGACGTGGGTTGTGTGATCAATCTTTTTATTTTATTTATTTCTTTTTCATTTCGCATGCCTTTTCTGTATTCCGTGTGTGTGTGGGCGTGTGTGTGTGTGTGTGTGTCGGGGAATGAAAGGTTTAGAGTTGTTTATCAAAACATGCTGAGACTGCAGTTAATTAGACTGCGCTGTGCTGCAATTTGCTGTGGCTGCTGTGTTGAGATGCAGGCAGTTGCAACTGAATACAAATCCCGTGCTCCTCCTGTAAATCTGCCACGAACAATGTTAACATTTCAGCCTTCCCCGGCCCGACGCATTTATTAGACTGTCAGCAAGCCCGAGGTCTGGCTTTTTCACTGCTGCTCCGTTGCTGAATCATTTAAGAAGCTCTTTTCCACAGCATGGCCCTTTAATTATGGTTGTCTCTTTCAGCGATGTGTTCATATAGGATCCAGTAGGGGGGGGGATGATGAAACTGAGGAAGAATAAATTAAGTTTACAGATGTGATAGTGGAGCTGCTGGGCCTAATGACAAACCTCATTGAACTGAGATGTGTCTTTAAACGGTTTCTGTAAACATGTGCTTGCGGTGAAAACATCTCCGAGTTGCTTAAAAAAAAGCGTCACGTTTTCGTCCTTCCTAATCAATCTGATCCCATTAATGCTCGTTATTAAGGAAACAATGGGAAGTTCGGTCATTGTTGATGAAATGCCGAAACACTTGGCAGCGCTGCTTTTCTATTTTGACAGGTGGCATGTCGAACCCACATCCTACTGGTGTCTGTCGCTGGTACAGCCCATCTAAGGAGAAACAATTTGCCATATTTGCTAAATACTGCAATCGCAGACGAGTTTCTAAATAACCAGTTTCGGTAAGGTTTTAGAGAACTTGTTTTTAACCAAACTGAATCGTCCGTTAAAAAAACACAATAGCCTGGATTTAGAACCAACTTGGCTCCTACTTGGCTGTTTATTGGATCCAAGAGCAGCCTTTGACACCCTCGACTACACCACTACAATTGGCATCCTTGCAGCTCTCCTTTAATTTGCTTAAAAACTGGTTTAAGTGAAAAGCAAACAAAATTGTTAGGGCGGAAAGATAATAACCTGATTGCACACTCAGAATAATACTTTGTTGAACCACATTTGGATAAAATTTTAGCTTTGAGTCTTTTTTGTTTGCTCCAACATCTTCACTTGACTATTCTTGCCCACTTTCACCGATACTTACATGCCTACCACAAACTTCTGGACTTTGGCTAGGTACTTGTAACATTTTATTTACTTTTGATGAAGCCACTCGTTAATATTTGGAGCCATTCTGATGCCGAAAGATAACATTTCTCTAGTCTACACAGGTGATCGTGACTGCTAGATGAATGTCTTTGGCAGAAGAAACCCAGAATGCAAGATTACTCTGAAGAACAATCACAGAGAGACCTGTCTCAGGTGCCTGATCTCAGAATGTCTTCTGAGTGAGTAGAGAGAGAAAGCTTTAATTAGGACATCCCAGGACATGAGAACCCCTAGTCACTGCAACGTCAAGTAGAAGGAAGACGAGAACCTCAAGAAATACCAACATCACCAAGAGAAACTGGAGACATTGTGGAGAAATGTGAGAGAGCAAGAGAGTGCCTGATTCTAGGAGCAACCTATGAGACCTTTGACCTTGAAGTCCTAGGGACGGCTAAAGTGCTTTTCAGAACTATCGAGGCCCGACAGAGGACCAGAGCATAAAGACCGCCCAGGTGAATGGGGCAGTTGGCTACTGACAAATTGCTTTGTTTCATTCTCCTGACTGATACCTTTGTACAATGACTTTGTGTCAAATCTAAGCTAATTAGTAAAAGCCAGTTGAGTTTTATCTCTGGTTAATCAGATTTAGTATTGAATAGATGGCAGATGTGAAACCAAGACTGAATGCTGGACATGTATCAAAGATTCATATCAGTTTAAGGGTGTATGGAGCCAAACTGTTGCAGCTTTTGTCATTTTTTTTTTTTCCTTCCAAAACTTTTATTTCCCTATTGTGTGTCCTCAATGCCTTTGGTTCAGCATAATGTCTTTATTATCCTAACTTTGTTTAGTCATTGTATAAATGTCGCTGCCTTGTTTATTAGTTTTATCTGTTTTAATGGACATCTTCTCTCAGCAGCTCTATGAATAATGTCTGACTCTTATTAATACGACTCTCCAGATGCGGAGCAGTGCTAACATGTCTGCTGTGTGCACAGTGATGATGCCTTTGTTTCCTGCAGTATGCGTCGTTCCATTTTTCATTTTTTGGCCCCAGATCTCGGAGCGCTGCTTCTGACAGTCACATCTCTGAGCACATTGCCACCCTCTTCTGCCCGTCCTGCACACGTTTATTAAACGTTTATGACGTTTATGACCACAGGACAGCACCGCAGCAAGTACAACCGCACATTGTTTGATGTGTTGAATTAATTTGCAGTGTCATTTTTAATTTTTTTTATTTATTTCTTTGGCTGTGAAACATCCCCTTCTGCATCACAGGCTGAGTACGAAATGAGTTATATCACTTTAAACCTCTGGAGCTCATTTTTGAGCAAATGGAGCCCTTGAAAAACAGCTTCTGAAATAAAAGAATTTATGGCCTCCCATCTCTATTCAAACACACACACGCAAAAACCACATGGCAGATTTGCAAAAGCATCTGGATTTTCTCAAAATTGTTTTGTATTCAAAGACTATCGCTCTCTTCGCTGCAGCAATTAGTCACTTTTTCTTCTTTTTTTTCGTGAAAGAATGTGTCTTGGAGTTTAACGTCCCTGTTTTGATAACACTTAAAAAAACGAACGGCTTTTATAAAGTTCTTCTGATAGTTACCCATTTTTGTCCTGCTACAGCCACAAACCTCAAAGTATTTTAGTGGGACTTTATGTCGTTGATCTATGTCGAGTAGAGAAAGACTGAGTGCAATAATTAATTGTGACTCAATCAATCAATCAGACTTTACCTATAGAGCACTTTAATTCAACCAAATGAGCCACAAAACATTTAACAAAAGCATCACAAAAAGTTAAACTTAATCAAA